>CAJHQP010002999.1:0-74492 GCA_905132765.1 Moricandia arvensis
ACACTTCCGCTCCAGAATCGCGGTGCTAAAGTCCCTCTTCGCTCCCTTCCTGAAAGATTAAAGAAAAACAAACCCATAAGAAATCGAAACAAGAACAGAGCTTCACAAACAAACCCTAGCTACGTTTGTAATCCACCACAAGTTGAAGTACTTACGGATCAGATGATTCAGGTTGGCTCGCCATGGCTAGTTTTCGAGTAGAAGAACAGAGCTTCGCAAAGAGAAGAAAGTACTGTATCTTTCAAACAGGTGTGAATACTTTGGTCGAAGTGATCGGTTCGGTCTCTTTTTCGGATATGTACAGGCGTACAGCCACGTGTGTCTTTTATACAGAAGAAGATAAATACGTTTCTTGTCATCAGAGGAAGCTTTTATTTTATTTTCCCTTAACATTTTCTTTTTGGCGTTATTATGACCTTTTCTTTTTTTCTTATCGACTTTTCTTTTTATTTTTAAAAGCCAACTAGGCACACACAAAATACAGTCAACAGTCCAAACTTCAGTACAATCTTTATATAAAATAACCCAAAAAAGCCCAAAAATCGACATAATTTGTCTTCCTGCGGCCCACGGTTCAATGAAGCAATACATATGTCATCCACTATTTATGCATGTAACAAACTTGAATCACACGCTTAAAAACGCGCCGCTGTGCAAAAAGAGGACTCTGAATGTCGCAGCTCCGCCAGCAAGTCTTCCATTGACTCAACTTACAACTTCGGACTCATTGGTTTGTACTTGCAAACACCTTCCACCCCAACTGAGACGATTTAACCGTATACAGATGATCCACCGAAATTAACATCGAGGATAACTTTTTACAGATTGAAAAAAGATCATTTGCCGGACCGTCATAAACACCGACTCTTCTTGATCTACTCCAAGACTGACTTCACAATCCTTCAAACCCACTCAGCTCCCGATCTGAGAAGCTCTTTTCAAGCGTAACCGCCTAAATCAACAAAGAGAGAGACTGATTCTCTTAGGAAGTTGGCAAGATGAACGGTGAAACCAAGCGATTGCGATGAATCACCAACGGGATATAGAAGAAAGTTAATGGAAAGCAACATATAATTTTATTACCAATCAAAAAGATTGGAGATTATTATCTGGAGAATCGAGATTCAGCAATAACAAAAGGCACAAAGTAACTCCAAGAATATGTATCTCTTTTATTAGAAATCCTTTACACAATTTCTGCAGACTTGCTTGATCCGAATTACACAACTCGACACGGATCGATTTCTAATATACCCAACTTGCGTGAATCAACCCCTGTTGATCACGTCTACAAATCACTCACTCTCTGAAACCCCAAATTCCTTTTGTGTCTCTGTGAGAATTACAACATCAAAATCCCTAACCTAATTCTAGGAGAAGGCAAGGTATTAATCAAATAATCTTTTCCTATTATTTAATATATTATTTCCTATATTTTAGCATCACCAAATCTTCCAATTTGTGATCTAAATATGCTTATTTAAGGCATATTTCGTCAGTCAAACATATGGAAATATTCCACATCATCACATCTTTGATATCTCCTTTTTATTCTCTGACGCATGTGTAACACCTCATTTTCCATGTGTAACACCCGAATACGAATCAATGCTTCACCACTGCAGCAACCTATCAAGCTCCAAATTCTTGAGCTTACATTCTCCCCCTTTTTCACTGAGTTTTACAACTCAAGCTCATTAACCTCTAAGCACAATATGCTTATCTTGAACTCCCCCTGAATCAAGTATCATCTCCCCCTGCTTGTGTGAAAACTCTGTGAAAAACTTCATGATACTTGTTAGACCATCAAAACTCTCAATGCCTTCTAGTAGAAGTCCATCGAACTGGTTCTTCACCTTCAGCATATTGATTTCCAATCCGAGTGTGTGACACGTTGGTATGCTTGTGTGACTGACCTTTCGTAAACTTAGGATACAGATCCTTCTTAGCTATCCATATCTGTTCATACCTTCTGGGTTCCACATAACAAAGGTTCATCCTCCAAGCTCGCTCAATTTGATTTCTACGAACATAGCAGTAGGCAACATTATGTCCGATCTTACCACAAAAGTGACAGCCATTCCTTTGCTTAGCAACAACTTTTATGTCTTGTACTTTTGACACTGATTTTGATGATTTTCCAGCTACTAACATGCTAGTTTGTTGAGTTGTACCTTTGGGTTGATCATCTGATTTTACTGCAGCTTTTATGAACTTTATCCCATCAGTTTTATTATGATCTTGATCTTGTGAAGTAGTACCTTTATAACCCAAACCCCAACTGGTTTTTGGAGGCTGCCCAACTGATAAGATATGATCCAGAGTAGCTGATCCAGTGTTCAACATTCTTACTTTCTTGTAGTTTTCACTAAGTTCTCTTTGTAGCAGCTGACTTTTCTCGAGTTCCTCATTCAGTAGTTGTTTCGTCTGCTCATATTTAGTCTCCACGCTCTTTAGATTGTAGGCCTGCTCAGAGATTGTCTTTTGCAGACTATGTAGATCAAAATCCTTCTCTTCTTTTGACACCTCAGACTCTGATTTATTGTTGTTTTCAGACTCTAGAATGTCCACTTGTGCTTTCAGGGTTACTTTATCTTTGATCAACTGTATATTTTCTTCACTGAGTTTAGTAAATTGACCAAAGAGAACCTGATACTCAGCAAAAAGATCAGCATTTAAATCACTTTCTGTATCAATGTGTGACGCATCAGAATTGGGGTGTGACACCCATGTACGAGATTCAACTTTAGTGATGTCTTTTTCAGATCTCACAACTCCATGAAGAGCCACGAAATTGAGAGCATCTGCTTCTCTTTCTGACTTTCTAACACTACAGCTTCGCTTCTTCTTCTTTGTATTCACACAATCTGACTTTATGTGCCCATAACCATTACATCCATTACACTTGATTTCTTTTCTCTTGAATGATGGACAAGCTGTTTTGACATGTCCAATACCATGACAATTAAAACACACCACTTCATGACTTTTATGTCTTTCTTCTTCTCTAGGCAGTGTTTCGTTGGACATCTTATGCAAAAGATCCATGGTTTCTTCAAGTTTCTGAATCATTAGGTGAATAGATTCTTCAAGTTTTGGAGCTCTTTGGATGTCTTCTTCAACAGTAACTCTTGAGTTTTGAACAGGCTTTGACAACTTAGATTCTAGTTCCATCTCCTCAGCCTTTAAAATTCCTACTACCTCAGCGAACTTCAATTCATCAGTGTTCATCGTCAAGGTTATCGCCGCTTTATGTGCTGCAAACTTAGTAGGTAAACATCGCAAAAGTTTCTTCACCAATTTTGCATCTTCATATTTTTTACCTAAAACTTGTGCTTCATTAGCTATGGAGCTGAGCTTGGCACTGAAGTCTCCTATCTTCTCATCATCAGCCATCCTTATGTTTTCAAATTGTGATGTAAGCAAGTCCAATCTTATCCTCCTAACATTCACAGTACCCTCAAAAGCGTTTTGTAGTATATCCCAAGCCTCTTTAGCTGATTCACATCCTTGTATTAGCTCAAATTGCTTAGCATCTACATAACTGAAGATAGTATCCAATGCTTTTGCATTAAACTTTGAAAGCTTTTTCTCAGTTGCAGTCCACTTTGTCTTTGGTTTAAGTGTCTTCAAACCATCTTCTAGCATCACACATGGTTCTTCCCATCCAGTTTGAACCACTGTCCAGATATCTTCATCAGCTCCACGTAAGTTTGCTCTCATTCTCACTTTCCAATACCCATAATTCATATCATTCATCATCAACATGTTATGTGCCAAAATCGCCATAATCTCTTCTCAGGATCTCACCTTGGTGCGAAGAATCCTCTTTCGTTTAGGTGTCCCGCTCTGATACCAATTGTAGAATCGAGATTCAGCAATAACAAAAGGCACAAAGTAACTCCAAGAATATGTATCTCTTTTATTAGAAATCCTTTACACAATCTATGCAGACTTGCTTGATCCGAATTACACAACTCGACACGGATCGATTTCTAACACACCCAACTTGCGTGAATCAACCCCTGTTGATCACGTCTACAAATCACTCACTCTCTGAAACCCCAAATCCCTTTTGTGTCTCTGTGAGAATTACAACATCAAAATCCCTAACCTAATTCTAGGAGAATGCAAGGTATATATCAAATAATCTTTTCATATTATTTAATATATTATTTCCTATATTTTAGCATCACCAAATCTTCCAATTTGTGATCTAAATATGCTTATTTAAGGCATATTTCGTCAGCCAAACATATGGAAATATTCCACATCATCACATCTTTGATATCTCCTTTTTATTCTCTGACGCATGTGTAACACCTCATTTTCCATGTGTAACACCCGAATACGAATCAATGCTTCACCACTGCAGCAACCTATCAAGCTCCAAATTCTTGAGCTTACATTATCTTCAACCACGATCTGAAAAAAATAAGAGTGGAGATTTATTTGGTGTTGATTAAAGAAAACACTTCAAAAGTCGCCAACGCGAAGCTAATTCCGTTACCACCGGAAGAACAAAAATCGATCTTAAAATTGAACGTGACATGGTTTTACCGTGATTTATGAATGCTACATGGTTGACCATGTCAGTAGTCATATACTTGTCTCAAAGATCAAGCCATGCATATGTAAGTATAAACGAATTCAGACTGTGAAACTGCGAATGACTCATTAAATCAGTTATAGTTTGTTTGATGGTAACTACTATTCGGATAAACGTAGTAATTCTAGAGCTAATACGTACAACAAATCCTAACTTTTGAAAAGATGCATTTATTACAAATAAACGGTTCACTCTCTTCTATTCTGAACAATTTAGAATTGATAACAGAGGGCGAGAGAAATTTCTTTCTAAACAAGAGAGAACCTATTGTTTATCTTTTCTATCTGCCAAATACTTTTTCTATTTTTTTTTATTTAACCAAAAATCAAATGTAAATAAATCTTTTCCTTTTTTATCCCACTTATTCTAGATTTCTGTTTGTATCAAAACAATTCGTAATTCATGTGTTCTATAGTTTCACCTGTACAAAAGCATCTCCAAAGTAAAACTTTATTTATTTTCTTCAAAATAAAGTAGAATTAAATACGGAATAAAAATATTCTAACTTTACTCTGTTTTTCTCTCCATAATAAAGAAACGAACAAATAAAAAGTAGATTACTATAATAACTCTATTATAAAGTGAAAAAATAAGATATGAAGAATTTTTACTTTATTTTACTTCATTTTAGATTCAAAAATACATTTGGGTTGGAAATGCCCTAAAGGACAAAACTTATCCGTACAAAATTATTTCAAGCCAGTTCAGAAAAGAAAAGAACTTCAACAAACAAACAACGCATGTTAATCAAATTTACGAGTGAATCTAAAACAATTTTAACTAAACAAAATGGTGATCAAAACTCAATATTCAATTCCTGGACTCCTTACCACGTCAAAGGACCACGACTAGTAGATACTTGGGCTGGTCTAGAACTAGGCCCATGTTATATAGCCCAGAGCAAAAGACTCAGATTAACAGAAACACCATTTCATTCTCAACTTTGTCTATCTGAATTCAGTTTTTGATCATGAATCAGGAGAATCTTATTAGTGGAATGATAAAAAGGCTGTTTACAAAAGTAATACAGATCTCATAATTAGATATTTTTTTCATAAACACATGATGATTTTTTTTAGGAGTGAAGCCAAAGGCGATCACGGAGCCTCTCTTCACCAGTTCCAAACATCTCGTCGACTTTTTCGCCGTTTCTGTAAAACTGAAACGTCGGAGTGTAACGGATGTGACGAGTGGTTTCGGGGCATTCGTCGATGTCTGCGTAAACAAACTTCATCCCTTGAAAACTGTTGCTAAGCTGTTCGAACGCAGGATAAATCTGGCTACAAACTCCACACCTGGAAAAAAAATATTCTCATTGAAGCATTTCGTCGAACAGTTGGTAAACACTACATGCTGTCTTTAGAAAAGTACAAAAAAAAAAGACAGGACCAAATCATACCATGAAGCTCCGTAGTTAATAACAGCCTGCAGATCACAAAACAAATATAAGAAGATTAGTTAGGAAGAACAAGCTTGGTCTTAACGTGTATGTAATGTAATCTGTCAATTACCGGAGATTTGGAGGTTTTGATGTCGTCAAGAATTGTCAGAAGACTTTGGTCGGTTGATGCGGTTTTGAAATTGACATTACGGTTCGACTTGGATTCCGAATTCTCCAATTCTTCGTTTCTCATTTTTTCCTTTCGGAATTGCCAAAGTTGATATCCTTTTGCTCACAGAACCTACTCGAACCACACAAGTCTACTTACCACTAGCCAAACCCAAACCAATCGATTTGATCCTTAACCGACTGTTAAAATACTCCCTCTGTATTAAATTGATTGTTTAAAGTTTTTTCAAAAAAAAAATTTCCATTTATTATTTTCCCTTTTTATTATTTTATTTTTTGTTATTACCACTAGGAAAAGGTGAACTCATTTTATAAAAACAAATATCACATTAAATATTATAATAATATATGTTAATTTATGTTGATATGGCTTTTCCATTTATAATAGTATATTAAATTTCTAAAAAAGTTCTCACAAAACACTAATATTTATTATATTAATTAAATAAAATCAATTAAATTAATAAATTATAAATTTATTTTTTCCAAATTATTAACGGTTTTTATTGAATATTGAAATAATATATACTATAAAGTGTTATTGAGATATGCATACTCTAGAATTTTATCAGTTTTTAATTAAAAGTTTCAAGTTTATGTTAAGATACAAAAATAACAAATATAGTTCTTTATGTTGTTTGTATGTGTTTCTTCAAAAATCATTGAAAATCATTTAAGAGTAAATCTCTCTATTTTCTAGGATATTTGTGATTGTTGTGATTTGTCACTGGCCACAACTTCTTATATAGATGACGAAAATTATAATGGTTAATAACGAAATATTGTAATGTTGAAATTAAATATTGCAATGGTTAATAACCAAATATAAAAAATGGATAGCTAAAGTTAATGATTAACACCAAAAGTTACAATGATTTGTCACCAAATACTACAATCAACAACAATTATAATGATTCATCACCAAATATGGTATTGGTTCTCAACTAATAATTATATTCATAACAACAAATTCATTTCATTTAAATGATGATGTCATTATTTTATTAAAAATAAAAATTAAATCTAATGGTAGAGTTTATTTTTAATCTTTAATTTAATAGATAAGATTTTATTTAGAATATTAAGTATGATATCATAGTTTCATAAGCAAAAAATATGTTCATTCTTTGACAAATTATATTTTTTTTTTCAAAAACTTAACTATTAAACTCTTTCATTGAATTTCTTTCATAATAGAAAAGTTATATATTTTCAAAAGTTTAACCATTAGACTCTTTCGTAATAAACCGTTAGAAACACATTAAAAATCATGTTCATTTATCGAAGAGTAATATACTTTCAAAAAAATAATCACTAAACCTTTTCATTAAACCCGTTCATAATAAAAAATGTATATTTTAAGATTAATTATTGAACCACATAATTACGAATATATCATGACCAAAGAGCTACAGATATATCTTCACCAAAGAGGTGCGAACATATCATGACCAAATAAACATATCATCACCAAAAAGATGTGAACATGTCATCACTAAAGAGGGACAAACGAGTCGTTATTCAAAGGGTGTGAACGGATCATCACCAAGAGGTGCAAACATTGCATGGCCGAAGTGGTGCAAACATTTCGTGGCCGAAGAGGTGCGAACATTCTGTGGCCGAAGAGGTGCGAACATTCTGTGGCCGAAGGGGTGCGAGCATTTCATGTCTGAAGGGGTTCGAACATTTTGTGTCCGAAGGGGCGCGAACATTTTGTGTCCAAAGGGGTGCAAACATTTCGTGTCCAAAGGGGTGCAAACATTTTGTGTTTGAAGGGGTGCGAACGTATCATGTCCAAAGGGGTGCTAACGTGCTATTTCTGGAAGGGTGCGAACGTGTCGTGTCCGAATAGGTGTGAATGTGTTGTGAATGAAGAGGTGCGAACGGATTACCGACAAAGGATGCAATTGTATCATTACCAAAATGGTGCAAACTAAAGATCATAATAATCTATATGAATAGTCATCACTTTCCAGATTTGTAGTAGTTATTTTAAAATAGTAGTTTTACGATTTATTTTGAATATACACATGATTATTAAAGGAAAATTTATTGCATAATGAAAAAAACATAACTTTTAAAATTAATATATATATATATATACATATATTTTAGAAAAACATTTATTTGGTATTTTTAACATTTTTTAAAAAAAAAATAATTTTTCTTTATAATAAAAAGATATGACCATTACTTTTATAATGAAAAGTCACAAAACTAAAAATATATATATTATTTAATAAATTAGTTATTCTTAAAAATTAATTTTAGTTTTTAACTAAAAGACACAACTTTTCAATGTTAATTGGATTGTTATTATTAAAAGGTCCCTAACTTTCTAGAATTACCCAATCTGCAGTAACCTGGAAAGTGTGTAGGCAGCATCGCAGTTACATTTAAGTAATTGAGACGGTGAGATTGGGAAGAACATTTAGTGATTAAACTCTTACTTCAACAGAAGATCTCCGGAAGGAGAAAGTATTTCTGGGCAATTCCTATGCAATTCCATCATTTCATTCTTGGAGACACATTTAACTGTGAAGTTTCCAGATGGATAAACAAGAAAAATCTTTTGTCTCTGTCTATGGAAGATATAACTGAAGCATTAACGCAAAGTCCTCATCATTCAACATATATCTTGCTCTCTCAAAATTCCAATGTTGCGAAGAATCAGTAGCACTAATAATATCTGACATCAACAAATTCTGCCGATAACTCTTGTAGCACATCGTGGGGAGCCAATGATCCTCATAAAGTCTCACCGATGTACCATCTCCAATAATGAAACGTGATCCATTCCTTAAAAGATTTTTTCCCACAATAACAGAAGCCCATCCATATGATTGAAATCTCTTATATGTTGATTGTAGAATATGGGTGTCTTTGTAATATCGAGCTTTAAAAAAACACTCCTAGACAATTTTTGTACACTAATGAAATTTGTATGATAAAAAGACACAATTCTTAAAACTTATACATTTTATAGATGATTTTTGAAAATAGACATAATTTGACAACTTATTAATCCAATTTTAGGATGAAGCAGCACAACGAAATGAATAAACACAACTCTTAAAAATTTTGGAATACACTTTTCAAATATTTTAATCCTTTATATATTAAAGCACAAGTCACTCAACCAATCATATTCTGCCACATAATTAATGTTTTCTTTAAAAAAATTGAAAAAACAGTTGAAACAAATCAGTTTATTTCTTTTCCAAGTATGAAATGAAAGAAAAAAACTGTGTTAACTGACTCAGCCATTCTAACCACGAGCTCCACCTTCTACATCGCATCAGCTTTAAATAATTCTTCCAGAAAATTACTGATGCTTAATCTCTTCTATATTTTGATTTTTCTTCTCTCAAAAACATTTTTGAAGTGTAAAAATATTAATTTGGAAAAGATAACGAGAAACATATAAACGATTTTGGAAATTAGTCGGTGTACATTAGTTAGTGGTGTAGACAAGTTCAGTAATAGTTGTTTAGCAAAAGAGCAAGTGGTAAGTTTCAAGTCTCAGCATTTAGTTATCTTCTGTTATTTAGTCTCAAAAAAAGGAGAAGAAGATTCCAAACTACTAGAGACTCTCAACCCACATGCTGGTATATTTTGATTAATAAATTAGATGCAGAATTTTTAACCATTCAAAGGGCATAAAACACAATTTTGATCAATCATTTTTTTCTTTTCTTTTAAACAATAACTATTGTTGAAAACATTTTATGCTTGATTTTTTTTTTGAATATAAAAATTGTACAACCCCTAAATAACTATTTGAAAAAATATTTAATATAATAAGTATCATGAGCTAGTATATATATATATATATATATATATATATGCATGTCATGATATGCTTGAAATCATTTTGAAGTTGGTAACAAAAATAAAGTATCATTGGTATACTCTCTCATATTTTGGTCAACCAAAAATAATATCTAAATTATGCAATATTTCTTTAATTATATTTTACTAATATCAACTAAAATGTCATGATACAGTCAATTATATTATTAAAATTAAATATTATATTTATGTAACAACACCGTTAAGTTAAACTAATTATATGGTTTTTGTTATTAGTTATGGATAAAAGAAAATAACATATTATTTTATTAGAAATCAATGAATAATATCCGTGCGTAGCACGGGTTGAAACATACTAGTAATTTTTTTTTTAAAATCACAAGACACAACTCAAAACTTAGACATTAGAGATGGTGTTGAAAAGGCGTACATATAATTTAGTATCTTCTTAATGCAAATTTCAAGATGAAACAATAGAACCAAATGAATAAAGACAACTCTTAAATTTTTAGGAAGATGTTTTAAATAAATAAAAAAGACATAACACCATTCGTGACAACAAAAAACATAACTTTTAAAATAAATAAAAATGATGTTGAAAAGATGTATATAATTTTTTGAGAAAAATTTACATCCAAAGTCACTTTATGACTTATCAATTTTCAAAAACAAGCACTTCTTGCTGGTGATACACTTTTAGTGTATAGAATGTCTTAATTACCCTTCAACCAAACTAAGTAAACATTTCTGATTCACTCAGCGTAACAAGCTTAGGTTTCAATCATTTTTTCAAAATTACTTTCTTTTCCTTATACTTTCTCACTCCTGACAAAAACCTTCTCTTGGCTAGATGAACCAGATCTTAAATAAAAAAAAAGAGAAGAAGAAGACGATTACAACTAAAACAAAAACAAAAACAAAGATGTAGAAAAGAAGAAGATTGCTGGACACTGGAATGGTTCCCGTGAGATGAGATGAAGATTTAGAAGAAAGATCATAGATAGGCTTACGAGATCCAGCGAACAAGATGTGTGTTGGTGACGAGGTTTGTATCTTCTTAGGTCCATTGTAAGTCAATAGAAGCTGTGGAAATAGGCTTGAGACCAAATCTGGTGGTGGAGACGAGGAAAGTGATGACTTTTACGGCGGAGGTTCTGTCACAAAGACAATCCAAGGTTCTTCAACATAAATTAGATGCAGAAATTTTTAACCATTCAAAGGGCATAAAACACAATTTTGATCAATCATTTTTTTCTTTTCTTTTAAACAATAACTATTGTTGAAAACATTTTATGCTTGATTTTTTTTTGAATATCAAAATTGTACAACCCCTAAATAACTATTTGAAAAAATATTTAATATAATAAGTATCATGAGCTAGTATATATATATATATATGCATGTCATGATATGCTTGAAATCATTTTGAAGTTGGTAACAAAAATAAAGTATCATTGGTATACTCTCTCATATTTTGGTCAACCAAAAATAATATCTAAATTATGCAATATTTCTTTAATTATATTTTAATAATATCAACTAAAATGTCATGATACAGTCAATTATATTATTAAAATTAAATATTATATTTATGTAACAACACCGTTAAGTTAAACTAATTATATGGTTTTTGTTATTAGTTATGGATAAAAGAAAATAACATATTAATTTTATTAGAAATCAATGAATAATATCCGTGCGTAGCACGGGTTGAAACATACTAGTAATTTTTTTTTTAAAATCACAAGACACAACTCAAAACTTAGACATTAGAGATGGTGTTGAAAAGGCGTACATATAATTTAGTATCTTCTTAATGCAAATTTCAAGATGAAACAATAGAACCAAATGAATAAAGACAACTCTTAAATTTTTAGGAAGATGTTTTAAATAAATAAAAAAGACATAACACCATTCGTGACAACAAAAAACATAACTTTTAGAATAAATAAAAATGATGTTCAAAAGATGTATATAATTTTTTGAGAAAAATTTACATCCAAAGTCACTTTATGACTTATCAATTACAAAAACAAGCACTTCTTGCTGGTGATACACTTTTAGTGTATAGAATGTCTTAATTACCCTTCAACCAAACTAAGTAAACATTTCTGATTCACTCAGCGTAACAAGCTTAGGTTTCAATCATTTTTTCAAAATTACTTTCTTTTCCTTATACTTTCTCACTCCTGACAAAAACCTTCTCTTGGCTAGATGAACCAGATCTTAAATAAAAAAAAAGAGAAGAAGAAGACGATTACAACTAAAACAAAAACAAAAACAAAGATGTAGAAAAGAAGAAGATTGCTGGACACTGGAATGGTTCCCGTGAGATGAGATGAAGATTTAGAAGAAAGATCATAGATAGGCTTACGAGATCCAGCGAACAAGATGTGTTGGTGACGAGGTTTGTATCTTCTTAGGTCCATTGTAAGTCAATAGAAGCTGTGGAAATAGGCTTGAGACCAAATCTGGTGGTGGAGACGAGGAAAGTGATGACTTTTACGGCGGAGGTTCTGTCACAAAGACAATCCAAGGTTCTTCAACATATATGGTACCGCGGGAGGGAGTAGCAGAAGCGGTGGAATCAGAATTCAGATACAAACATCAGTAAGTATAGCTCAACCTCGTCCAAGGTTTCCTGGTAGGATCGATCCAAAATACAAGGCAAGTCCAAGTTCTGGTTTTCTTTTCTTACTTTTAATTGCAAAGTGATTTAAATTAAGCTTTCCCTTTTCGTTTTCCAGATTTTTTTCCAGATCTGATTTTGTTTTCAAACACCTCTCATTGGAGGCTCTGAAAGTTTTGATTTATGTTTGTTCTCACCTACTGTAACTAATCTCACTTGTTTTCTCTTGTAGGATAGATAAAACATCGGACAACCGCCTTCTTCCAAAGCTTTTTACCACCAATCGATTCTCGAGTGGATGACTAAACATTTACTCCAAACCAGATTTACAAGTATTTGTTCGTCACGTGCTTCGGGACACCAAGGAGTCAATATGATGCAGAGCATTACCGTTCACCAGTCTAGACGATCTCCATCCACACTTCTCTTGTCCACGATCCAAACCTCCATTCATCATCCGTCCATACCTCTCTCGTCCATACCTCACCCGTTCCACCCCTTCCCCATCCACCCCTCCCCCGTCCACACCTCACCCGTCCACCTCACGCACATCCACAAAGCCATTTTCGACAACCCTCCGACCACACAACCTAAACACCAGTTTCTAATGCTATAAAGGAGATGAACTAATAACCTAATAAATAAGGAGAGCTAACCAAACTAAATAATTTTTTTTCAAACCAAACCAAACCAGCAAAACAAATTAATTCTTGTATTTGGTTCATTAAGGGCATAAAAGTCATAAAAAACTCTTCCCACTCAAAAATGTGATCCTCCAGCAGAAAGTGACTTTATTTGTAATAGAAAAGACAAATGTGGCTCATTTGGTAAGTTACTCTTTTTTTTACCACTTCTTTTAAAATTAATGTAACCTTTAGGACCAAACATCACAACCTTAGTAGTTAATGATACGGTATCACCTGATCAAATACGGCATCCTCGTAATGATTTACAATGCCATAAGTTTTATGTGTCAGCCACTGTTTTATTATTTTTTCATTAAAACATGCTTCTGAAATTGATAGTATATAAAAAATGTACAATAAGAAAACGTAGCACATAACTTTCTCTCTTCAGAGAGAGAAAAATCTCTCGATTCCTTCTTAACTCAAATCCATCTTTCAGAAAGAGGAGAGATCAAGTTGTGTTTTGTTGTTTATGGTTTTGTTCGGTTTCAACCGATTTTAATTTTTCGATAGCGGATTTTCTTTTCGGTCGCCGATTTTGTTGTGTTATCTACCACAAGCTTGAGCTGTTCCTAAAGATTTCTCCGTTTTATCTCAAGTTGGGTTGAGAGTATATGAATAAAGGTTTAAGCTTTTACTCCTACTCTTAACTTTACATCCAAGGTCACTTTATGACTTATCAATTACAAAAACAAGCAATTCTTGTTGGTGACACACTTTTAATGTATAGAATGTCTTAATTACCCTTCAACCAAACTAAGTAAACACTTCTGATTCACTCAGCGTAACAAGCTTAGGTTTCAATCATTTTTCCAAAATTACTTTCTTTTCCTTATACTTTCTCACTCCTGACAAAAACCTTCTCTTGGCTAGATGAACCAGATCTTGAACAAAAAGAAGAGAAGAAGAAGACGATTACAACTAAAAAACAAAAACAAAGATGTAGAAAAGAAGAAGATTGCTGGACACTGGAATGGTTCTCGTGAGATGAGATGAGGATTTAGAAGCACGATCATAGATAGGCTTACGAGATCCAGCGAAGAAGATGTGTGTTGGTGACGAGGTTTGTATCTTCTTAGGTCCATTATAAGTCAATAGAAGCTGTGGAAATAGGCTTGAGACCAAATCTGGTGGTGGAGACGAGGAAAGTGATGACTTTTACGGCGGAGGTTCTGTCACAAAGACAATCCAAGGTTCTTCAACATATATGGTACCGCGGGAGGGAGTAGCAGAAGCGGTGGAATCAGAATTCAGATACAAACATCAGTAAGTATAGCTCAACCTGGTCCAAGGTTTCTTGGTAGGATCGATCCAAAATACAAGGCAAGTCCAAGTTCTGGTTTTCTTTTCTTACTTTTAATTGCAAAGTGATTTAAATTAAGCTTCCCCTTTTCGTTTTCCAGATTTTTTTCCAGATCTGATTTTGTTTTCAAACACCTCTCATTGGAGGCTCTGAAAGTTTTGATTTATGTTTGTTCTCAGCTATTGTGACTAATCTCACTTGTTTTCTCTTGTAGGATAGATAAAACATCGGACAACCGCCTTCTTCCAAAGCTTTTTACCACCGATCGGTTCTCTAGTGGATGACTAAACATTTACTCCAAACCAGATTTACTAGTTTTTGTTCGTCACGTGCTTCGGGACACCAAGGAGTCAATATGATGCAGAGCATTACCGTTCACCAGTCTAGACGATCTCCATCCACACCTCTCTTGTCCACGATCCAAACCTCCATTCATCATCCGTCCATACCTCTCTCGTCCACGCCTCACCCGTTCCACCCCTTCTCCATCCACCCCTCCCCCGTCCACACCTCACCCGTCCACCTCACGCACATCCACAAAGCCATTTTCGACAACCCTACGACTACAAAACCTAAACACCAGTTTCTAATGCTATAAAGGAGATGAACTAATAACCTAATAAATAAGGAGAGCTAACCAAACTAAATAATTTTTATTCAAACCAAACCAAACCAGCAAAACAAATCAATTCTTGTCTTTGGTTCATTAAGGGCATAAAAGTCATAAAAACCATTCCCACTCAAAAATGTGACCCTCCAGCAGAAAATGACTTTCTTTGTAATAGAAAAGACAAATGTGGCCCATTTGGTAAGTTACTCTTTTTTGACCGCTTCTTTTCAATTAATGTAACCTTTAGGACCAAACATCACAACCTTAGAAGTTAATGATACGGTATCACCTGATCAAATACGGCATCCTCGTAATGATTTACAATGCCATAAGTTTTATGTGTCAGCCACTGTTTTATTATTTTTTCATTAAAACATGCTTCTGAAATTGATAGTATATAAAAAATGTACAATAAGAAAACGTAGCACATAACTTTCTCTCTTCAGAGAGAGAAAAATCTCTCGATTCCTTCTTAACTCAAATCCATCTTTCAGAAAGAGGAGAGATCAAGTTGTGTTTTGTTGTTTATGGTTTTGTTCGGTTTCAACCGATTTTAATTTTTCGATAGCGGATTTTCTTTTCGGTCGCCGATTTTGTTGTGTTATCTACCACAAGCTTGAGCTGATCCTAAAGATTTCTCTGTTTTATCTCAA
The DNA here is from genome assembly GCA_905132765.1 of Moricandia arvensis. NCBI lineage: Eukaryota > Viridiplantae > Streptophyta > Magnoliopsida > Brassicales > Brassicaceae > Moricandia > Moricandia arvensis. The sequence continues at coordinate 15,874 of CAJHQP010002999.1, forward strand.
GTTGGGTTTAGTGTATATGAATAAAGGTTTAAGCTTTTACTCCTACTCTTAACTTTATATCCCATCTACTTTTTTCAAGAGTTGTGTCTTAACCACTGGTCATCCTTAACCTTTGTCTCTATAGAAATCAATCTTTGCCCTTAGTTGATTGAGCAAAGTATTCTTACGGGACAAAGATTTAAGTTTTGCATGTTAGTTTTCGCTATTAGATTCAGATTAAGAAGAGTTGAAGCTTGCTTTAGCAAAGCGTTTCAACAATGTCTGATTTCGGATCGACGGAAGCTTCTTGGTGGTTTCATAACCGGTGTAAGAGATGAAGATCTTGGAGAGTATAGGTGGCAAAGTGATGTAGCGGAAGCTACGATAACACAAGGATCTTATTTAGTCTAAGAATGCCTAAGATCAATGTCTTCTTAAATTCGTTGAGATCACCAATGATCTACCGAAAACAAGGAACAAAAGAGAAATCTCTTAACTTTTATTAATCAAATTATAAACTGCATACAAACGTAAGCCTAGATAACTATATATAATAAAACCATAAAAACCCTAAAACAATAAAGATAATTATCTAAATTTAATATAACTAATAAAATAAATAAGAAGATATTTAGAATATTTTATCAAATATTCTATCTGCATCGTTCTCTCCGGGTTGGAGAAGATTCGCCCTCGAATCTTGTTCTTCTATAAATATTCTTTTCCCCTTGATCTTTGACCCCAAACTTGAACGGCTGAACAATTTTGAAGTTTCATCTTGATTAATATTTCTTCAATAACAAAATTCATGGCATTCTCCAGCTCCACCATAAAGCCACACGTTCCTTTACCCATTAATCTAGTGATAAAAGAGTAGCCACATGATTCCCAATATTCTTGTAATGCACGTGTTGTCTCATCATCTTCTTCATGGTTAGGTTTTGAAGTCTTGATATTGATAACACCAATGGAATCTCTCACGTTGACTTTTATTGTCTTGAACGCATCTTCCCGAAATATGAAATCTACGTGCTGGACAATAATCATGTCTTCAACATAATTATCATATATCGCAAGACCAAAAAATTCTTTGTACTCTCCGTACAAATCTTCGGTTGAATCAAAAGGATATTCATCCGTTTGACAAAAAGAGTCAAGCAACATGGTAACTGAAGAGACAGAATCGAACTTCTATTGAGAAATCAAAGTGTCAGCTCTGATACCAACTGATGTAGCGGAAGCTACGATAACACAAGGATCTTATTTAGTCTAAAAATGCCTAAGATCAATTTCTTCTTAAATTCGTTGAGATCACCAATGATCTACCAAAAACAAGGAACAAAAGAGAAATCTCTTAACTTTTATTAATCAAATCATAAACTGCATACAAACGTAAGCCTAGATAACTATATATAATAAAACCATAAAAACCCTAAAACAATAAAGATAATTATCTAAATTTAATATAACTAATAAAATAAATAAGAAGATATTTAGAATATTTTATCAAATATTCTATCTGCATCACAAAGGAGGGAAGCTAGCAATTGGATTCAACATCTTTGTGAGTTTTTGAGCCTCAAAGCGGTCTTCTCATCGCTTTGGTGACTTTTCGGCGACGAAACGGAGTTACCACCGACGATGGTGGCTTGTTCATTGAAGAGGCAACTCAAACACTTTGTGCGACACGTGGTGCTCACCTTTGCCACATAGTAGACATTTGGGGAAGACAGATATATTTATCTGTTTAAATTTTATCTTTTAGTTTGGGCTTCGGGTGGGTAAATCTTGTATTGGGCTTGTAGTTGAATCTCATTTGTAACAGTTTAGCTCATGGGCTTAATACAAAAAAAACGTAGCACATCACCATTGCACATGTTGACGGTTTACCGGTTAACGCCGGTTTGATTTGTGAATAGCCGTAAGTGGACTCACACTGGTTTGTTGTGTGTTTGCTTAAAAATTCCATGAAGCACAGTATGTACACGTACAAGATTCTTGCGGTTACGACAACAATGAAAACAGGTTGTCATTAAGATGTTAAAGAATCGCTAAGGGTTAGTGTTTGTTTGTTATGTGGTCAAGTGTTCCATATGGTCAAGGAACATATGAATCATTAGCTATATATAGAAAACATGTTAAATTTAAAATGCTTCCACTGCATTTTTTGGGTTATCAAATATTGACAAAATATACATAATTATATTATAAAATATTAACATAGTATTAATTTGGAAATACAGGAATTACAAATAAAGTTTTTGTGTTTCATTTTTTTTGCTAAACTATAATTATTATATTAATGATTTAAAGTTCTTACAAAAAGCAGAAACTAATTTCAGTTTCACCCGGTAAAAGTTTTCAAAACAAAGTGAAAACAATGAGACATGATGCTTTTGCAACACTTAAATGTTCACTCGGATGGAAGATTTTTGAAAATTTCCATGTTTCATCTTGAGGCGATAGTGTTTGATTTATTTCTTCGAGATCTTTGATAACTAATTGAAAAAGTGGATCTCTCTTTTTTTTTTATCTCTATTTCTTATTCTTGACGATTATAGAGTTTGATTTTGAGTAATTTGGCGACATACACATAACAAACCAAAAAAACAACAATATAACCATTACATTCTTAAGGCTATGGTATTTATGTATTAATTTCTATTTTACCCTTTCTCACTTTCATCTCTTAGTTTTAAGTATAAGTTTAAAAAGTATATGTTTAGATTTCTTAAATATCTATTAAAACATAGATTTTTTTTGGAAATTAAAAAGTTTTGAATTTTGAAAAACAAATATATATTGATAAACTGATGAAATACAGTTATTATAAGATTTTGTTTTATTCTATTTACAAAACATATAATAGAATTGTTATTATACAATCTCTTCCTCTCTTCCCCTCCCGCCGTCCCTCTTCCTCTCTCCTTCCCGCCATCCCTCTTCCTCTCTCCCCCCCAACAACTCAAACAGCTTCTCTGGTAATCATATCTCTTCTTCCGCCTCGTGATTCTTCTTTTGTTGCAATGTAATATTTATTTAATTATATTCTATTTAACGATCATAGAATAGAAATATGTGACGTTACAGTAAGACATTTTTGTAGGTGTATTATTTTATAGACAATTAATTTATATTTATTGTTCAAAACAAAACAATTACAAACAACAACATATAAATATTGTATTTTTAAAAACTATCAAAAGTCAAGAAGGTGTTAAGCACTAAAAAACCAGTTAAACAAAAAATATACTATTTAAATAAAGAATATGATATAGTATATAATATGATATTAAGTTTTAGAGTCTTTTTCTTTTTTTTTCTTCGCCCACCTTCTTTTTTTTTTTCTTCCTCCTCTCCCTCCCAACTTCCTCCTCATCTTTTTCTCCCTCTTCGCCCCGCCTCCTCCTCATCCTCTTCCTATTTCTCTTCCTCCGGCCATGTGTTTTTTTCTTTTGCCTTTGCCTCTTCCTTTGTCTTCTTCTTTTGTGCGTCCCTCTCATTTGCTTGTATCCTTATTTTTTTCATCATTTTCTTTCTTTTTATCATCTTTAAAAAGTGTTATTTTATGTATTAATTATTCTATACTATATGTTTGACAAATAATATAGTATAGTATAATATTGTATTAATGAATCGTCACGCGCCGGAAGGAGAAAGTCGTCCACTTATATACCAAATTGTCACAAGTTTCAATACATGGCTATATTCTTCATTCTTTTCCTACTATGTATATCTCACAAAATCACCCTTTGATTTTCCAATACACACAACTTCACAACTCTTTTTATAGAGAGTAAAAGGTTGCAATGATTAATAATCAAGCATTAAAATGGTTAGTAAAAGTTATAAATGTTAACACTAAAAGTTGCAATGGTTTATCTCTAAAGACTACAAGCATCAATAGTTGTAATATTTTATTGATCTATATTATAAAATATATAAATTATCCACGAATTAAATTATCTAAATATATAAAAACTATTTAAACATACATGTAATGGATAGGAAAAAATTAACTAAAAGATAACTCATTAAAAATATACATATTTTAGGATTAAATATACACATCCTCAGCAATTTGAGAATTTTAAAAAATGTAATGCAGTTTTCAAAATGAAAAGACAACATCTTAGACAAAAAAAAATTTAGAAAAAATTATGATAGAAATATTTATTTTATATTTTTACCATTTTAAAAACTTAATGTAGCTTTAACGTGACAATTATCTTTTATGAAAAGACACCTCCTTATATATTTTAACAATATTTTATAAACAATTGTAATGTTTAGGTTGAAAAGACACAACTTTTCAACATTAATTGGGATTCCTATTATTAATAGATTCCTATTTTGTACATTTCAATCTATAGTTTTTTTTCAAATTAAACTACATTAGTTAAAATGTAAAACATTATCATATTGTGAGCACCATGAGCCATATATTGTGTACTCTTAGTCTTAAGAGCTTTATTATTAGCAGGGTCGACGATCTATTTCCCCATGAAAATTACGATATAGTATTAAATGTCTCTGAAACTATCATTTCTGTCTATTTCCCCCCGAGAGTAAAATTCAAAACGTATTTCTCCCGAATACATATTGAGATCTATTTCTTCCACAATAATCAAATTAAATTGTTTAATATCGTTTTACTATTTTAAGTTAAACTGTAAATCACTTAAAATTGATAATTAACCAAATAAGAGTCAGTTAAGAACAATTTAAACCAATTTAAGACCCAAGCTCATTAAAAACATTGATCTATCTTAAATCGGGTTTAAATCGGGTCTTATCGGGGTTTAAATCATTTTTAATTGGATCTTATTTAGTTAACCATCAAATTTAAATGGTTTATGGTTTAACTTAAGACAATAAACCGATATTAAACCATCTAATTCGATTATTATGAGGAAATAGATCTCGAACTATGTACTTGGGGAAAATAGGTTTTGAACTTTACTTTTGAAAAGAATAAACAAAGGTGATAGTTTTAGAGACATTTGATGTTATATCATAATTTTCATGGGAAAATAGATCATCGACTCTATCGGCAGACATGTCACTGCTCTTTGATATTTTCTTTAGATATATAGTACAGCTGCGTCCATTTAAGTTTAGTGTTTAGTTAATCAAACTAAATAATGCTTCGTTGGCTTACACTTATGAAATTGGTGGAGAGAAGATACAAAAAGATCTTGTTTTATCTTTCTTTATCTCAATCCCATTAAAATACTGCATCTTTGTTTTTAAACCCCTATAAACTGAATTCTTGAATAAATTAGATGATTTTTTTTAAGATGATGTAAGCCATAAACCCTGAAAAAGGTTAAGAAGATAAATCAAAACGTGATGATGATTTTTAAAAAGAAGAGATACTTGGAACCTATTCAAATCTATAATTTGTAATTTAAAGATGATCAAGAAGGAAAAAACAAGAACCTAACTCATGCATGATGTTATTATTCACTAAACTATTTGTGTTCGTCAGCTTTTATTGGACATTTCCCAATTTGGGCAAACTCGTGGCTTTACTATTTAAGCAAAGACAAGCTTCCAATTCAAATCACAGTTTAGAAATAATATAGTTAAGTAACCCAAAAGTTAAGAAAATGGATTGTAAGAAGGAAGAAGCACTCCGTAGAGGTCCATGGCTCGAAGAAGAAGATGAACGGCTAGTAAAGTTCGTTACCATTTTGGGAGAACGTCGTTGGGATTCTTTAGCAAGAGTTTCCGGTACACTATGAAACATTTCTTGTGTTGCTTTCCCAAAATAGAAAGTTTCCATATGTTTAAGCATTTTTTTTGGTCATACTTAGGCTTGAAGAGGAGTGGTAAGAGTTGCAGGCTAAGGTGGATGAACTATCTCAATCCAAGTCTAAAACGTGGACCGATGAGCCAAGAAGAAGAAATTATCATCTTTCAGCTCCATGCTCTCTGGGGCAACAAGTAATAAACAAAACAAAAAACACATATAAAGCTTGAAGATTTGAACTTCAACGATTGTATATTTGGTTTGAACTAAATATTGTATATAAATAGGTGGTCAAAGATTGCAAAAAGATTACCCGGTAGGACTGATAACGAGATTAAGAACTATTGCAGGAATCATTTTAGAAAGAAAGTGGAAGATCAAAATTATGGTAGATATATATACTAATCTTTCATCGTTGCATATATATATATATATATATATATATATATATATATATATATATATGTTTTCAAATCAGTATTAGTGATGTGTCTTTTTGCAGATAAGATTATTGACTGCAGAGGAAACAAAGAAGAAGAATTGCTGCACAAGTATAAGGAAACTGAGATCATGTGGACAAGGACGAAGACTCAAGAACATGGTTTTGATGAAACTGTGAAAGAGTATGAGCAGAGAAACATGGAGAGTGATAAAGAAACCAATGGTGTTATTTGCGAAAGAGAGCACTTCGGTGTTATGAATTCACCATACGAAAACCGGATTTCGGATTGGATATCCAAAAATTCTATAGACCAAAGTGATGCAAACAATATTAATAATAACTATGGTTCTTGGTGGTTTCAAGAGACGATGGATTCTGAAGAGTTCTTATGCTTTCTATGGTCATAATTTAATAGTCTTGAATCTTTTAAATAAATCTCTCAGTCCTGACGTATCAATATTGAATTATAAAGTGCTACTAGTGAACATAGTTTTTCCAGTGCCCAACCATACGATGCGTCAATTGTGTACAAACTCAATACAAGTCGTTATTCATAATGAAATTTGAATGGTAAGTTGAAGTTAAATTAATCATACAATATTACAATCTACTTTACTCAACAATATGTCAAAGTTGAATCTAACTTTGTTAGTCTTCACAGGATAAAAGTTTCACTAAACAACAAAAATGTAAAGGTATATACAGTCCTATAATAACAAAACAAATATATAAATGTAGCCATGATGTGCATGATCAGGTCTCGTTCTATAACAGCAACCACACGAGAAGTTTATGCTCCAATGGATGAAAAACTATTAGTTCTTTTTGGTCAGCATTATTGGCTGATGCCTTGATGGGCTCTATCTTTAATGTGAATAAAAGTAGTTGTTTATTCAACTTTGTGCCAAATGACTTGTTGAAAATGCTTAACTATTATATTTATTTAGGGAAAAAGTATTTAATGTTCAATCTAGTAAATTAAAATATCCTAAAGTAATGTACTTACATTATTATATAGCATGAAGTGTAGATGCATGTATGAAATGCACTCTTGTATTAAATTTTGAAAATATAAAAGGAAGAAGACAATATATAATCCTTGTAAGTTATATAATACTTCCTCTGTTTAAAATTATCAGCATTTAACAAAAAAAAATCAAAAGATACATTTTCTGTATTTTATTAGATAACAATTGTAAATTATAAATTCTGAAAAAAAATATTGTGTTTATTAAATTTTGATTAGATAAAAGTTATAAAAATAATGTATTTATAATCAAAAATTAAGATGTTTTAGTATATATGAAATTTTTATTCATACATTTTTTTTAAACCTATGGGTAAAAGATAGGATATGATCACACCCTATTCATAGGAATACTACAACATCAGGGTTACAATTATTCGCAGTATGAGTCACTAACATGTGGTATTTACATAAAGGCCAGTTCTATGAAAAAGAGCTATGAGGTTAGTTTGACCCAGAAAAAAAAGGACTATGAGGTCAGTTAAAACAAGAATGTGTTTTGGAAAATATCTTTTTCTTTTTCCTTGATTAAATAGGTAAATTCATGTTACAACATGGACATTTGGGTTGAAGAAGTGAAATTGACCAAATATAATAGCACATTGAGCATGAAAGCTAAAACAATAGCAGAAAAAGATAACCGGTTAGTTGAACCGGTGCCAGACATTTCATCAGTATAGTCATTAAAAGAATCTAAACCGCTATTACCTTCGGATCCAGTAGTGGTCCACATCCCCAAATTGTTATTCCTGTACAACCAAATATCCTCAATTAGCTCCATTTAAATTTTCAGGGTTAATGAGCGTGATTGTGAAATTAGACAAAAGAAAAAGGTTAAAGTTAAAGGCAAAAGTAGTAGAAAACAAAATAATTTACACAAAAGAGTACATAGACATGATACATACGATTTATTTATTGTATTGGGTAAAAAGAAGTTTCTTAGTGTTTTATATTGTTGTTAGAAATCATACTATCTTTGTTAAAAAGAAAATTTGGCAAAGAGTGATTGATTTGTATAATAGAATGCAGAATCCAAACCTGCCACCAACGCCGAGAACGCCTGAATGAAATGTGATTTGGTCGATGAACGAGGCCGATTTAGGCTCGACACTATACGCCTTCTCGTACCTCATTTCTGCGCCTTCTCCAGACGCCACGAAGAACGCTCCATTAACCAAAATGTCTCCCTCCGATCGCCAGTTCCACCCTTTCCACTCACCGTCCGGAGTTTCTACTCGTTTAGTCACCTTTACAAATATACAATAATGTTCGTCGTTTCATAAGGATGTATATTTTAGATTGTTACCACACATTATAGTCAGAATATCAACTAAATACCTTTTTCTTCATTTATATACTCAAAATATCAACTAACACCATTTGAAGTTGTTGTATAGAAAATCACAGAACTTCCACTTTTTATAATAGTGAAACTTTTTTTTATCTAATACACTAATGTGTAACAATCCTTTTTGTATTGTTTTCGTTATCAGGTGACCTAAAATGTATAACGATCTTTTTGTATTGTACTAGGTGGTTTCCTGCGCCATGCGCAGTAATAATAATTTAAAATTATAACTAATTATTATATTTTAAATTTAATAAATATTTTAGTAATATTTTGAAATTTTAGTTATTAACAATATAAAATTAAAATAATTATTTTTATATTTTATTTAGTTGAACAAAGTTTAAAAAATATATCTAATTATTATATTTCAAATTTAATATATATTTTAGTAATATTTTAGATTTAGTTGTCAGTATAAAAAAATGAAAATAATTATTTTTATATTTTTATTTAGTTTAAAAAATTTAATTCATATTTCAGATTTAGTTAAATTTATTTTAAAGTAAATTTATTTATTAATTATTTTTATTTAAACTAAATTATAGTAATAATAACTAATTTATTAATTAATTCAGTGAATCGAATAATATTCGTTGAACAAACATATTTTATGTCGATTATACAAGAAAAAAATATAATTTGAAAAGATTATTAGTTATTTTTATATAGAATTAATTTACAACTCAAAATTAATTATTATGACAAAAGTCTATTATCGACATTTTTTTAAAAAATTAATGTTTATGTGAACGCTTTTTATATTTATAAACATGTTATTAATTTAAAAATATACTAATGATAATACACATAACTTATTTTATATTTTAAGAATCTTATAAAAAATGTAAACTTCATAAATGACATTATACATGTCATAATAAGGTGAGATCCATGTCATATTTTATACTAAGCCATGTTATCATTTTTCTATCAAAATGAATGGGGTGATGACAAATGACAAATGACAAAATCACTTCTATAATGTCTAGGGGATTGTTTATTTACCTCTTTGGCAAACGGGTTGGATGGGGAGGTAAAACGGTTACCCTGACTATTAATTGTTGGGTTACCGCTACCGCCAATAGCATACATTTCCCATTGAGTAAAATCGTTGTTAACCACATGGATGTATCCACGTCTACACCTCGGCATCCTTTGTATCAATTTCTCTCCAAAGTGATTAAAAGCAATGGTTACCTGAAAACATTACAAAAACATTCCAAACATTAACCTCATTTTAATAAAGGAAAATTAATCAGTCATTGTAGAAGGCATGATGGCTAATTAGTGTATGTGACCTGCATGCCACTGTCGGGCTCGTAGTGGTCGCTGTGACCAAGAAGCATCACTTCATTGTGGTGTGAGAAGAAGTTGTTTGATATTGTAATCCCTGTGGATCCCATCACAGCATCTATCAAACCATCTTTACATCTTGAGAGAGAACAATGGTCGATCCATATGTCCTTTGATCCGAATATGGAGATTCCATCACCGTCTGATTTCGTTCTGTATCCATAATGCGTTGGACTTGACCGTACGTTAGTATTCCCTAGTGAAAGCATGCTTAAACAATTACACAATGATTTTCTTGCTTTTATAAATATTCTTTTTTTAATGAATTTTAAATTTACTCATCCGAAAATGCATTTTTACAATGAATGCATCTATAGTTTGAAAATGAATAGCTTACATAGGACTACTTTATAAATATTCAATAGATGCTTGTAATCTAAACACACATATTTTCTTTGTTTGCATGTGAAACCACCAATGACTGAGAAGGAATATATGTACACCAAAAGGGACCTACTAAAATATTTTGGTCAGGGCAATAATTATCTTTGGGAAGAAAATAAAAAGGCCAAAAATAAACAATTATTGACCGTTAAAAAGAGTGAAAATTACCGGATTGGTAGCAATGGTGGATATGGATGTTGTGAATGATGACATTGGAGATATATTGAAGAGTGATGCAGCCACCACCAACAATATGCACATTAGCTCCTCTTCCATCAAGAGTCTTGTAACTATTGAATATTAGCTCTTGCTTTAGTTTTATCATCATGTTGCTTGGGAACACTATCCACAATGGCTCCACTTGTATCACTCCGTATCTGTCACCAAAACAGGAACGGTTTAAAATTACAAATGCTTCAAAAGCAGAACACTTCATTGGCCAAGAAAATAGTAATACTTCAAAAAGCCATAGATATGTACTTCCACCGTTTATTTTAAGTATTTTCACACTGTAAACCCGCTTCCTTTGACATTGATAAAATTCCAAGTTTTGGAGGTCTCAATACACTTGTTTTATTTTAGGGTTATTTGGAGATTTCCTACTAAACGGAGGACTTATTGGAAATTTCCTTATATAGTAGTGTTGAAAAAGTCAGGTACGTAATAGATTGGTGTGGTGCATGTGAATAGAAGATGACACACATGACATTGAGTGAAAAAAGTTACTGTCAAACGGATAAATAAATGGAGCCTACCAAGAAGTTATTTCACATACGATTTTATTTGTGAAAGTGTATAAGTAGGGTTAGGTTGGAGATGCTTTAGCAAACTAGTATTAAAATCTGGAGATGATATTTTTTTTCCGGCTAAAATCTAAGATGATATCTTTCTTTCGAACCACTAAATCCCAAGACATTGTTGTCTATTTGTAAAGACTATACATGACTTTCTGACTTGTCCGATTTAGCCGGTTAACAAAAAGGTACCTGAGAGTGCCCGGTTTAGGCTCGACGGCATCGTCGTCGGAAGAATCAGTGACGAAGTAAAACCGACCGCCCTTGCCTCCCAAGGCGTACTGTCCGAACCCGATTCCACAATCCGCTAGACCTTGTCGATTATTAGGCCAGTTGGGGTCGCATTTCCAACAGTCGTCTATAGGATTCCCGGTGAAGCAGGGGCTTGAACCGGCTTGGTCCGTCGTGTCCATAGCCTGACGTCTCGACAGAGAGGCATTGACTCTCCTGTTAAATAATGAAACCGGGTTATTACAGTCGGTACGGTTAAACCGGAAATTGAGAAGTAAAAGACCGAGACAACAGAAACAGAGAACCCAAGAACAGACGCGAATAGGTTGCAAAATGTAAGCCCAGATTTAGAGAATCTGAAGTAAGAGACAAAATGTAGATCCATAGAGGGAATGTAGTGAGTGTACGTTACCTATGAACATCATGAGCGACTAGTTCCGGGTCGGGATGTGGTAAGAGGAGAAGAGTTTTGTTGAGCATGGCTAAACTCATATGTGGAACGAACAGAGAAAAAGAGAAAAGTACAATGCAGCTTCTTTGAAACATCATTGTAAGCAAAAACTGACTTTAGGGTTTTGGAAATTTTTAGGATTTAGAGTTTACTCTTAGTTAAAGGTGAGAGAAGAAGAAGAAGAAGAAGAAGAAGAAGAAGAAGAAGATAGTTGAGTGAGACATGGCTAGTCTTCTTCTTCTCTGTTTACTGACCAGTGTTTGTGAGTGTCTGAGTGAGTGGCTTTTTAGAGTGTGGTTTTGCAATAGTGGCTTTATTGGCTTTTGTATTTTTTTTTATTTATATTTGGTTCTTTTGGAAGAGGAGAGAGAATGTTGTTTTCTACTGACAGCCTCGAGGAGTGAGAATCTGCTTGTCTCGAGGAAACGGTCTTCAGTTTTTTTCTAAAAGCTCTTTTGTTTTCATAAAATGTAATATCCAATTTACCTAAACTGAGACATGCTATGAGTATATCCATAAGCTTCAACCGATTTAACAAAAGAAAAGGTAGGCCAAAAAAGGGTAGGCGTTGATCCTTTGATGTTTTGATTCCTTTATCAGGTTTTTACTCTTTATTATAGGAACCAGAAATTTTTCCGGACGATTTTCTTTCCATAAATTTAAGTCAATATAATTTATATATTATTTTATTTGATTATGCGTAGGTATGTATTTTTACTGCTATGAAAAGTAAAATAATTTATGATTCTAAAACTGTTTAAAACTAAATTTGATTGTTTTAATTCTGAAATATATATTATATATCAAATAGATATAACAAAAAATTGAGCAAAAATATCCCAAAACATTTTAAAATGAGTTTTTGACCAAAAACACATAAAAGGTAGACCAAAAGATGTTTTATTAAAAATATAAGATACACTTATACTTTTACTTATAAATATAAATAAATATTCAAATAAATAAAATATTTTTTATTTAAAAAACTCAATTCAAGATTGTTTTTGATTTTTTTTATTTTAAAATTCGATTTCTTGAAACTATTTTTAAAATTATTATTATAAAGTCAAAATCTTAATTATATAACTTAAAATTATAAAACTACATCTTTAATTTAAACCCTAAGTATAGAATAGTTAATCCTAGAAGTATAAGTGTATTTTAACTTTTTCAATGAAACATATATTGGTTTCTATGCAAATACTTTTACAAAATATTGGTTTCTTGCTCGTTTTCGGCCATGTCATTTTTTCAGAGCTATAGAATTTGCAGTGCTTTAAGGTGAAAGCTTTGCAACACTTTGTTTTTTTTAAGTCATGCAACTTTATACAACTCCTATTGTAACGTACATAATTTAAGCTGAGTTTCATCAATCCATCAAGAGTGATTACTATAAATAAATTGAAAAAGAAAATATTTGAAATATGAAGTAATTATATTTCTTGTTGTATGCCTAGTGCCTATTATTCTTGTATCCAGTCACATGACTCGACGTGGTTTAAGCAGATGAAATTGGACCAAACACATATGAGAAAAAACTGATAATATGAGTTCTATATTAAATGGTGTGCAAAAATTGAAACTATGCACCTGAAAGCAGATATCCAAGGCTCCTTAAGACACCAATGAGCACAACGAAGTTCTTATAAAGTGCACGAATGTATTCGATGAATCTGAACAGTAGTCTAAGACTTAACGATAACATTCATTGCAAAAATCGACTTATTACCTCGCTCTTGGAGTAAAGCATAGTGATTCAGCAAAAGCCATCAGTGAGCATGCCACATGATGACATGATCATCATCTGTAACAAAACATTATAGGATTCACACGAAAAATAGTTTCAAATTATATACGCATGAATCAATTAGGATGAACACGTGATTTTCAAGGGATCTCGCCAGTTTTCAATGCTAAGATTCATGGTGCTTTTACGATCAACAAATACTTTAAATAAATAAAACATTTAAAGTAAATGAAATTACCTTTGACCAAGCATACATTCTACTTTTATGAAGCCGATGTAGACAATATGCGTTAAGATGGGATTTAGAGTATGATGGGTTTCAGGAATGAGAGCACCAGAAGAATATAGCCATCGTATAAAGTTTGAAGGTGGCGGAGTTGGAAGAGTAAATTAGCTTTAAATTACTGGAATAATTAAAAGTTCTTTATGAGTGGTACTGGTGAGAATGTGAATCGGCATAGACGATAGCAAAATGGTTTTTACATGGAAAGAAAGAAGAAAACGTCGGTGAAAGAGGGTGACGATTGCTTTTCATATTTTAGCTATAGTTTATTAAATTAATGGGAAAATTCCATTAAAAACCTCCAAAGTGGTTATTATTTTCACTTTAAACTTACATAATAAACCCTCAAATTAATAACATTCTTAACAAAAACTATGAAAGTGGCTCACGTGTTTTCTTTATTATCATGGTGGACATAATTATAAACATTGTTGACGTGATGCTCAACTCCATAAATTTTACTTAAATATATATTTTATTAAAATTAATTAATTTGCTAGCAAATATATTTTTATTTTATTTATATATAAATTAATTTAAAATTCTGTTTTTGTCAACTAATTTAAAATATTTAATCGGGTTATTGTGTACAGCAGTCGTAAAAATCCAAAAAATAATAATAACAAAAACTCTAAAGAGAAAACCAAAAAGTTAGGAAAAAATCGTGTATGTTAGAGACGATAGAAAGTAATGATATTCTTAATATTTTAATCTTCTTAATTCATATTTACGTGTCCTAACTCCTAATATGTGGTGTTTCTTCAATTTTTATTTTTATTAGCGGAGCTTTCTAAAAGTTATCGATAACTATTTCAGTTTATTTTGATTCGTAAGAGTAAAATAATTGTAGGTTGATAAATTCTTCGTATATGAATTGTATATTATGATAAATTTTATTTGTTTACACTGCAACGAAGAGGAGACAATGAAAAAAAAATTGGTTTATTAAAAAGACAAAATTTAATAAAGTATATGTTTAAGTAAAACAAACTAAGTTAATATGTGTTTATAATTTTCTCCACCATAATAATAAATAAACATTTAAGCCACTCTCATTGTTTTTGTTAAGAGTGTTATTAGTTTGAAAATTTATTATGAAAATTTAAAGTTTGAAGGTTTAAAGTGGAAGTCATGACCATTTTGGAAGTTTTTAATGAGACTTTCCCATAAATAATGATCAATATTTAGTGTTTTTTTTTTGCAATAAAATAAGACAAATTTTAAAGATAACATGACAATTTAACAACATATTATTGGTTGATTTTATTAGATGATGTGGATAACTTAGAATTTGAGAATATTACCTTTTTTTAGTATAGTAAGATATGTGACGTTACAATACAATTTTCTCACGAGCTATATAACATGAATGCTAGTATTAAAGAGTCTTGGTTGGATGCCAAAAAAAAAGAGTCTTGGTTGTTCTTGTTGACCAGAAAAAAATCTTTTCCGTTTAGCCGGTGTCGTGGAGTATATTATTCCATGCATGAGCTTAAAACAAACACATTTCAGTGTAGATTTTCATTTGGTTAAATGCAATTTACGTATCTTGTTGTAAGAAATTTTGTGTATTCGTAGGACACTGAACATTCAAATGCTGTTACGAATGTTCTCTAACATATCAAGTAGGCGACATGCGACTTCTTATATGTAGCGCAACTTTCTTGGCATTTGTAGACATACACGCGCACAAACAATTATACATGAGTGTGTTTGTTAAATATTTCATGAAAGACAAGGGTTTTTTGTAAATTTGACTCAAAACTCAAAGTCAAACACAAAACTAACATCTCCCTTTTTTTGTCATTTCTTTTGTCCAATTCACCCTATATGTTCACATTATTTACGAAAATGCCACTGATTTTTTTCTTGTTTTTTTTTTCTGAAAATGACATTTTTACTCTCTCAACCTCATCATCTTCAAATATTTACAATATTGCCATTGCCATCAATACCACAACCACCATGAACAACCAATTTGAAGCTCTTAATGCACCTAAAATTGATTGACAATACCTAAAATTGATTGGCACTAAATGTTATGAACAAAAAACAACATCTCTTTAACTTTGTCTCCATATTCATCCAAAAAATTCAAGCTTTTGATTCTAAATTTTTTATACTTGGTAGAGCCATTCAAGCATACTAATCTTCGTGGGTTACTTTCGTTTGAGGTTCTGGGTGGTTGGAGAGGACTATTTGTGCTTAGGAAGTCATCTCACTAGTGAAAGGTATGAAATTGAATTTTTTTTCAGATTTGTTCGCGTCGAAGACTTACCCGTAAGTCGTCTGGCTGAAGAAGACTTACGGGTAAGTCTTCTAAGCACACGGGCGACTTACTTATAAATCGCCCAAATTTGTTTGTTAAGAAAAAAATTCTAGACGACTTATTTGTAAGTCGTCTAGGATAAACGGGTTAGTTTTGCATTTGACCGAATTGTGTCAGATCTTTGACTTTTCGGAGACGACTTACTAGTAAGTCGTCTCCGAGAAATCAAAATTCAAATATTTTATTAAAGCTAGACGACTTACGTGTAAGTCGTCTCAAGTTACTTTTGCAATTGGAAAATAAAACTTAAATATTTAACTTTTCCGAGACGACTTACTTGGAAGTCGTCTAGCTAGAGGACCTTCCTGAAAGTCGTCCAGGATAAGCGAAGTCGTCCAGATTTTTTCCGAGATTCTGGTCAAACCTTGCTTCTCTCGGACGACTTTCAAGTAAGTCCTCTACCTAGACGACTTTAAATTAAGTCGTCTGGGAAAAGTTAAATATTTAAGTTTTATTTTCGAATTGCAAAATAACCTGAGAAGACTTACATGTAAGTCGTCTAGCTTTAATAAAATATTGAAAATTTTGATTTCCCAGAGACGACTTACAAGTAAGTCGTCCAGGAAAAGTCAAATATCTGACACAACTCGGTCAAATGCAAAACTAACCCGTTTATCCTGGACAACTTACTAGTAAGTCGTCTAGAATTTTTTTCTTAACAAACAAATCTGGACGACTTACAAGTAAGTCGTCCCATTTTAAAGTCAATTGCAAAAATGACCTATTTGGACGACTTACTTGTAAGTCGTCTATGTCTTCCAGACGACTTAACCGTCAGTCGTCTGCGTCAATGTTTAGTAAACTTTCATTTTCTCTATGTTTACTAATGTGTTTTATTTTGAATTTTTGCAGATGTTGCGTCAGTTACATGCATTGTATGGAGAATGGTTTTTGGAAGATTCAAATTGGGATTTTGTGGTTGATAATTTCAAAGGAGCGAGACTATTTTTGTTGAGTGAAGGTTCGACACATGCTGAACTTGTTGCAATGGTTCAAGAAGATTATAACCTGGACTTGAGCACATAATCTGTGGAGATAACCTACTTGTTACCAGCTGAAATGATGCAGGCTCCAGACACTCCTCCTATTCATGTTACAAGTAATAGACAAGTTCGAAACTTGCTCGAGATAACCAAAACGCATGGAGTACGGCTTTGTGTATCAAGCCATAGCAAGGTGGAAACAGTTTCAGAGGAAAGGGAAGAGGAGGATGAAGATGATGAAGCTGATGAGTTTTTTGAAAATGATAATGATTTGGTTGAAGATGAGAATCATAATGGGGAAGAGGATGATGGGGAGGAGGATGATGGGGAGGAGGATGATGGGGAGAAGGATGTTGATATCTCTATTGTTGCTGAAGCGGACGAGAATGGTGAGGATTACAGTGTTTATGGAAAGGTTAAAGATGAGGATTTGGAAGAAGATGATGATATGTGTTTTGAAGAATTCAAAAAGACCTATGCTATTGAAGGAGAAAGATCGAATGGTAACAGTATCTACGTCAACCAGAGTTTTGTTAGCAAGGATGCACTGCTTTCAGAGCTGCGGTTGACAGTAGTTAAGCGTAAGTTCTCCTTCAGAATATATAAGTCAACGAAAACTCTCTTTGTGGCAACCTGTCGGGTTAGTGGTTGTGGATGGAAGATGAGAGCGAGTGTGAAACATGGAACAAACACGTTTTGGGTAACAAAGTATGTGGAAACACATACATGCTCAGTGGGAGACCGAATCGCTCAGCGGAGACACTGTACTCCGAAGTATGTTGCTAGGCTTTTCATTGATCGTGTTGGAATCATTGATGGGTTGAATCCACAGCATATCACTGATGCAATGAAGAACATGTTTGGCATGACGCTTGATTACACCACTTCATACAAAGCACTGGTATATGCACAAATATTGGTGAGAGGATCAGCAGAAGATGGGTATTTGCGTCTACCATCATATCTCGAGCAAATCTCCTTAGCAAATCCCGGTTCTATCACAGCTATAGAACTTGATTCTAAAAAAAGATTTAAGTATCTATTTCTCTCTTTTGGAGCTTCTATCAGAGGTTTTAAGTATCAGAGAAGGGTCATTGTCGTGGATGGGACTCACCTACATGGGAAGTATTAAGATACTATGTTAGTTGCAACCGCACAAGATGGGAATTTTCTGATATTTCCATTGGCTTTTGGGATCGTAGAT
The DNA here is from genome assembly GCA_905132765.1 of Moricandia arvensis. Taxonomy (NCBI): domain Eukaryota; kingdom Viridiplantae; phylum Streptophyta; class Magnoliopsida; order Brassicales; family Brassicaceae; genus Moricandia; species Moricandia arvensis. The sequence goes on from CAJHQP010002999.1 coordinate 34,187, forward strand.
GTTGAAGATAACCCTTCTTGGGAATGGTTTTTCACAAAATTGGCTAGTTGTTTATCTGATGAGCAGCCTCTCGTGATAGTCTCCGACCGGCATGCAGCCATTAAAAGTGCGTGTGACAAGGTGTTTCCCTGGGCAACCCGAGGAATATGTTATTATAACCTTCAAGATAACATTGTCAAAAAGTATAAAGGGAAACATCTCTTGTACTTGGTGAAAGGTGCTGCTTATGCCCATACGGTTTCAGATTTTAACCGGTACATGGCTGAGATACGGAGTGAAAACCTGGACCTTGCAACGTATTTGGAGGATGCCGATGTCACCCTATGGTCAAGGGTTTATTCTCACGGGGACATGTACAACATAAAAACAAGCAACATCGCAGAATCTATTAATTCCGCACTGAAGCGAGCTAGAGGATTTCCTATTCATTTCCTATTGGAGTACATAAGAGAGAAGCTAGGAAAGTGGTTTTGGAAAAGGAGAGATGATGCTTTGAGTCTCCCAAGTCACCATAGTCGCGGTGTTGAATACTTGCTTGCTGTTCGGTCGGAGATAGCGGATACGATGAGGGTTCAACCAATTGATGGATGGCGATTCTTTGTGAAAGGTGGTAAAATGGACTGTGTGGTTGATTTGGAACATGGAAAGTGTGATTGTGGTGTTTATGCAGTGGAGAAAATACCTTGCTCTCATGCTATAGCTGCTGGAATACATGCTGGTTTGCATATCTCCACACTTGTAAGTCCAGTGTACTCAAAGGATTATTTTTTTGCAGGATACTCAGAAAATATATATCCTTGTGTTGGACAACAAGTTGAGGAACGCACATGCTTGCCTCCGGAGGTAAAACGTGGTCGGGGAAGACAGAAGAAATCAAGATGGCAATCCTGGTTGGAGCTATCCAGGATGAAAGGACGCAAACCTAGGAAACAACACAGGGTTTATAGATGCTCAAATTGCAAGGAAACTAGTCATACGAAACCACAATGTAAGGAACCACTAGACGACTAACTTGAAGGTCGTCCAGAAGACCTTCAAGTAAGTCGTCCAGAGTTTATTCCTCCAGAAGACCTTCAAGTAAGTCGTCCAGAAGGTTAGTCCTCCAGAAGACCTTCAAGTAAGTCGTCCAGAAGGTTAGTCCTCCAGAAGACCTTGAAGTTAGTCGTGTAGTGTTTATTCTTCCACAAGACCTTAAAGTAAGTCGTCCAGAGTTAGGTCGTCTAATTGTCATGTATTAAGAATTTGTGTTTAGTCTATGTATTCAGTTAGGTCGTCCAGTATTCTGTTAGGTCGTCCAATATAATGCTAAGTCGTCCAATATAATGTTAAGTCGTCCAATATAAAAGTTCAATATAATGCTAAGTCGTCTAATTATATTAAAAGTTCAAGTACACACAAATCCTAATCTATCATAAATTACAAGTTTAAATACACACAAATCCTAATCTATCATAAATTACAAGTTCAAATACACACAAATCCTAATCTATCATACATCATATGTTCCAAGGTTTTTTACAAGGTCATCGTTTTCTTTCGCATGCTGCTCAGGAAGCTCTTTAAATATATCGATCGCCATCTTATCCCTGATAGTCTTCGCGTTGGGCTTAGCAAAGTCTTTTTGGTTAAATGGCATCCCAAGAGCATGACATTCAATGTACCTCAGAGTGTACACGCCACAATCACCAGATCTGGCCTGAGGGATATTGGTTGGTCTCTCATACGTGAATGGCTCCAGTGATAACTGGTCACGTTGAGAAACGGATGCGCACTCAAAAAGCAGATAAGGGAGCATCTGGAGAAAAGGCTCCATTATCAGATCCAGTTCTTGAGGGGAGATATGTGAACGAATTCTGTCCCAGACGACTATTTGTCTCTTAGGGATCGATATCCACAGCGCAATCCAATGAGTGTTGCTCTGGTTCACTGGCAAATAGATATCATCAACATTCGTCCCCCAAACCTTGTCCGTCCTGCAAAATGATGGTAACTCGCCTGAATAATAAGCCCACGCCCCACCAGGAAGTCTTCTTCCTAAACCATAGACATCGGGCTGCGAATCCTTAAAATCCTGGTAGTTAAATCTCCATTGTTGAGAAAAGAGATGATCAAGGAAGCATATTCTCTCGCTCCTGAAAAGGTGTGGCGTCTCCTGGTGCCTCTTCCTCAAAACATTGATCCAAGCATCCATATGCTGCGTATAAAATAATACAAGTCATAAGATACCAGAAGACTTACCATAAGTCGTCTGGTAAGTCGTCTTCGTAGACGACTTACCAGACGACTTACCAGACGACATATGGTAAGTCTTCTACGCAGACGACTTATGATAAGTCGTCTGGTAAGTCGTCTATGTAGAAGACTTACCAGACGACTTACCAGACGACTTATGGTAATCTACTAATCAGTTTTGTTAGACGACTTACACAATCCTCCAGCCAAGCTAGGGGGTCCGAAGGACGTGATACCACCAAGTCGGACTTGTACGAGGTTTCTTGTCTACAGGTGTTTTATAATGAATGCAAACACAAAAAGCAATTAGTTTTTATAGGGAGAAGCTATTATGCGAAAAGCAATCACTTACGGATCAGTTTGCAACCATTCGACGAGCTCCTTCAACTTCTTTCTGTCAAGTGCTGCAAAGGGATTGTAGCCTCTAGAAGGTTTTTTCGTGTTTGCAGTATAAGGAGATCTCTGTGAGGCAGCAACTTTCCTGTTTCGCTCAGTCTTTTGACGGACAATTGCCAAAGCAATTTCTCTCTTGTCCTCATATCTAGCAACCTGCTGCTGTTTCTCTGCTGGAGTGAAACTTGTTTTTTGGCCAATAGAACAAGGCTCTCAGATGCGTACTCATCGTTAAAACTCTCATCGAGAAGTGTTTTATCCTTCTCTCCTTTAACACTCTCATCAGGAAGTGTTTTATCCTTCTCCTCTTTAACACTCTCATCCAGAGGTGTTTTATCCTTCTCCCCGTTAACACTTTCACTAACCCCGGGAGAGGCAGTGGGTTGAGAGGATGTGCCTTTAGGTTGAGAGGATGTGCCTTTAGGTTGAGAGGGAGTGGGTTGAGAGGATGTCCCTTTCCCTTGTTTGGTGATACCAACCTTCTTCTCCACTGCTTCCACCCTTTCCGACAAATGCTTGATCTCCATAAGGCACGTCCCAAACCCTTCCCTCATGGCATCAAATATGTCCTTGAAATTTCTTTCAAGGTCCTCTTTGCTCATCCTAAGCACAGTCCTAGTAACCTCTGGACGAGCCTCTGTGCGAACCTCTGTGCGAACCTTTTCACCAGCCTCTGCAAACTTCCCTGCACTCTCCCCTGAAGGTGCCTCTGCAGGTGCCTCTTTTTTAGCCTCTTTACGAGATTTCTTCAGAGGTCTTGGACTCTCTTCTTCTACCAAAACTATGGCTTTCTTTGATGGACTCACAACCACCGGCTTTGTATTGACCCAAGTACCGGTGACTTCCCAGCAATCCATGGTCCACTTCCACGGTCTCTGATTAAACATAACTTTGATTATGTTCTCCGCGGGAAGGTCCTCAGCATCAGAGTCCCATTTTAGAAACATTTCACCATAGTCCTTCTCAACAAAGTTCACCACCGTAGTCTTCAGTAAATATAAGATATGAACTTAGATATTTGACGGATTAACTTATAAATAAGTCGTCTGGAAAGTCGTCTGGAAAGTCTTCCTACTGGACGACTTACCAGACGACTTAATTAAGTCGTCTGGAATGTCTCCCAGTAGGAAGAATTTCCAGACGACTTAATTAAGTCGTCTGGTAAGTCGTCCAGTAGGAAGACTTGCCAGACGACTTTCCAGACGACTTTCGAGACGACTTAATTTTTGGAGTAAAGGATAGAAGTAAATACCTGTCTGCAGATAGCATCTTTAAAGCATCTGCGTCCTTTGCCACCCATGTAAGCCAGTATCGGTGGAGACGGTCTGTTTGGTATGGGATTACCATAGTTAGCAGCCAATTCCGGCAGAGCTGTGTACACCCAGACCTGGAGAGCTTGTATAAACCCATCGACAGTATAACAGCCCGAAATATCTTTGCCCTTCAAAGAGTCCATCAGCACCTTGAACGCGACTCTCCCCCATGGATAGTTCTCAAAACGTTCTAAATCCATCACTAGCCTTTCCAGACTAACCCTTGTGGCGGTTGAATACTTTCTCCCTTCAATATATCCAGTGAAGATGGCAAGGTACCCGAGCCGCTTGCGATCTTCCCGAGACCACCCTTCGCATCTCTCAAATGCTGCTATTATCTGCTCAGTAGATGGCCCAGCTTCGACATGAACTCCCAACATGTCCCAGAAAGAAGCCATCTCCTTTGTAACAGCACACCTCGGTCTCTCAAGGTCCTCTATGTACTCGCAGTTTAGACCAGTGAGGTTTTCAAACTCTAACAGTGAAAACCTCACAGGTTCTGGACCAACTAGACTCCACAGCTCGTACTTCTTCTTTATGTCCAGCTGGAATCCGAGCATGTAGTGCACCAGCCTTGAAGCCCAAGCAAATCCGAGCTCTTTAAACTTGATGAAAACTCCCAGCTTTGACTCATTTAGCTTTTCATATTCGTCACCATGAAGAGCATTCTTTAAAGCATTATGCAACTTCGTACAATCCGTATGATAAGAAATAGCTTTCATTGCTGGTGGCTCTTCCCCTAATGTATGCAACCTACGGGGGAGTTCTGGAATATCCATTTTTTTTGTCTGCAAAACAATGAAAGACAACCATCTCAGTATAACATTTTAATTATAAGTCTGGAAGACTTTCCAGACGACTTATAATTAAGTCGTCTTTAAAGTCTTCCAGCTGAAGACTTGTAATTAAGTCGTCTGGAAGACTTTCCAGACGACTTATAATTAAGTCGTCTAGAAGACATTCTAGACGACTTAATTATAAGTCTTCCAAGACTTCCAGTAGACATTTTTAGAGCATACCTGAAATTTCGGAGACGCCATAGTCGCCTTCGACACAGCGGTTATAAATCTGCCAAAATAGACAGCCAAAAAGAAATGCGGTGAGAACGGTGGTGAGAACGGTGGACTTAAGAGACAACGTTTTAACTTACCTCGCTAGGGTTTACAGACACGCCTCTGAAAGAAACGCCGCTAGGGTTTACAGACAAACGCCGCTAGGGTTTACAAACAAACGGCGCTAGGGTTTACAGACAAACGGCGCTAGGGTTTGAAATAGAGGAAGTGGCGGTGAGAAAGGTGGTGAGAATGACGGTGATAACGGCGGTGAGAAACGGTTGTGAGAATGATGGATTACAGAGAATCGCCTTCGAAATCGCCTTCGAAATCGCCTTCGAAATCGCCTCTTTGAGAGAATGACGTTACAGTTTCTAAATCTCGCGAAACAGTAAACCAAAAAAAAAAATCTTATATATGCCCGGTAAAAAATCCGGTTATGTTTAAAAGCACATTGGTAAAATGGTAAAACTAAAGGTTCGGTCCGGTTTGAACGTGCATCAGACGACTTACTAGTAAGTCGTCTACCGTAAATATTCACCAGACGACTTACTAGTAAGTCGTCCCAGACCCTAAACCCTAAACCCTAAACGAAATTGACTAAAATAACTAACAAATCACGTTATAAAATCAAATTATACTTAAATAATGTTTACTATATACAGAAATAAATACACTTAGGTAAATTTTAAATTTTTCAAAAAAAACATTTATGCTTTCCAAAATCTAACCCTAAGAACACATACAATACTACAACATATGTTGGCAAAACCTAAACCAAAGAATATCATGACTCACTACTTTCACTCATCTATGTTGAAAACAATTAAATTTTGTTATATCTTAATTTATATTTCTTTAAACATACGTTAATTACATGATTTCAATTTTTCACTTATCAAAATATTTTTTACAAAATTTTTAAATTATTTTTAAGAAGTACTATACTAGACGACTTACTAGTAAGTCGTCCAGACGACTTACTTGTAAGTCGTCTAGACAGAAGACTTGCGGGGGTTAGAAACGTAAAAAAAATTTCCGTTTTTTTTTTGTTCACAAAGGGCTGGTTGTAATTTCAATAGCCTTTTAGGTTACTTTTGCATTTGATTCAAGTTTGGGTTTACTTTTGCATTTCAAATCAAGTTTTAGGTCAGTTTTGGCAAAAAACCTTTTTTTTATATGACAATTAAAATCATTAGATATTTTACTTCCAAATGTCATTATGGGAATAGCTTAATTTTAAAAAAGAGTTATATATGTAATAAAATTACATTACAATACTAATACAAAATCTGTGAGATATTATGAGGTTCTTAAGATTGAAAAAGATGAGATCGCATAACAACTTTGTAGCCAAAAAAAAAACATAAGATGGGATCATATAGAGTACCCTATATATAAAGCTGTGCCCAAAGAATATATGTAGCAATTGAAGATGGGTGACGACATGAAAATCGAAGGAGCAGTAGACTCGATCAGCAACTTACCAGATGCGATCCTCCAACACATACTATGCTTTATTCCGACCAAACTATCGATCAACACATCCCTCTTGTCTAGACGATGGAGGCATGTATGGTGCGATGTACCTTCTCTCTCCTTAGATGCTGATACACTGACGGCATCTTCGGTAAACGAAACCCTAACTCGCTACACAGCTCCCAAGACGAAGAGTTTTCACCTCGCTATAACACCCTTTACTGAGAACATAACATACATCGACAGGTGGATCAAGTTCGCAATGTCACACAACGTTGAGAGTCTGTCCCTCGATTTATGTAGTCGTCATTATGAAGAGTATAAGCTTCCTGATTTCTTTTGCAACAGTTCTTCTGTCAAGCAACTCAACATTGACTTAGAATTTTCTCATATGATTGTTCCTCCCCAGTGCACTGTCTCTTGGACATCCTTGCAGAAGTTATCATTGACTTGTTGTAGACTCTCTGATGATTCCATGGCTAAGATTCTATCCGGTTGTCCGGTTCTTGAAAACTTAACATTGTCTAACTGCGATGAATTAAGGGTTCTTGATCTCAGCAAATCGACACGTCTGAGAACACTAGATGTAAAGCTTACCGTGAGTTTTTTGGCGCTAACGCAAATTGTGGCACCACACATCCACTGTCTCAGATTGTTAAACTCTCTGACATCATCATGTACTTTGGTTGATGTTGATTCTTTAACCGAAGCTAAACTGGAAATTTTGTCTTTCCCAATGAAGCGTTACTTCATATTCGATTCTGACTTTCTCCAAGTCATGGTGCTAGAGATGCTAGAAAAGTTACAGAACGCAGAGAAGCTTATGTTTGGGGGAAACATTATTCAGGTATTAAAGTTTTTAATTTGCTCATATCACAAGCTCGTTACTAATCAATATTCACTATCTTTTTTGTTCGTTCTATTAGATTTTATCTCTTGCTGAGATTCGTGGTGTTCCTTTCCCGATGCTCAAGGTCAAAGCATTGACTCTTGATACAAAGATCTCTCAATATGCTATTCCTGGTCTGGAAAGACTGCTACAAAACTCTCCTGATTTAGAGAAGCTAACAGTATGTGCAAGGAGTTTCAACACCTTACTGGTATATTCATCATCAACCTCTTTTTCTAGCTATTATCGAGTTCAAAATATATCCAACAACTGATTCTGTATAGTTTTTTTTTTCTGTTGTACAGCAGAAACATCTTGACAAATACTTGAATTTACAAGGCTTTAATCTGAACACATGTTGGAGATCAAAAGATGGTTCCTCTTGGAACAAGTGTTGTGTGTATGGTAAATCAAAGCATGTGACTTCATTAGTGGAACTTGTGCTTAAAAATACAAAGAAACTAGACAAGATAGTGGTAGTGTTGGATGAACTTCACCTTAAGTTTAAAATTAAAGACGTGGTGGTTCCAACACTTCCTCTTAACAAAAATGTCAACGTTGTGCTCTCCACTACCAAGTTGATGGCATTAGAGAAGTGGTGAAATGAATCATAGGAGTTGAAGTCTTGAGTTTTAGTGAACGTTTATTTAAATAACTGATGTACTTTATTTGATACTAGTGGTATGTCCCCGTTTCGCGGGAGAATCATTCGTGTTGTAGTGTGTTATGCAACTGTTGGGTCTTTTTGGATGGTGGTAATTACAGGGACCGAATTTACGTGATGAATTGTCACTGGTATATGTCATTGCATGTAAAAGAATTTTATATATGACCTGTTCTTTTTTTCTTGTTGATTGATGCCAGAGTTTGTGTTTATTAGGAATTATAAGCTTTTGTGTGTGTTTGTGAAGTTTTTTCCGAAGAATTTGCAATAAGGCATCAGTTGACTACGTGATTAATTGTTTGCACGTTTAAGAGATTGACTGGGGTTCATCGATAGGTGATATCTGGAATTATTCTGTAGTTGTGAATGATAGCAAATGTACAGATTGTTTAACGTTGAAGAAAAGTGTATATAGCTTGAGAAGTAAAACAGCAAAACGGCTGTCACGTAGGCGCTAGATTATTTTTAAAATTCCCACCATATTGTAGCCTTGCAAATAGCGAACCGTTGGTGGCCAAAAGTTCGTAAAAGCTCTGTAGCTTGACACAAGCTTTCGATGATGGTGCCTGATAGCTCAGGTTTTAACCCGATTATCTAACTGCAAGTGCACAGTAAAGTACGCAGTAGCAATGCGGGATCGAATCCACAGGGACCGATGATCACACGTAGAGTATCGGACAAGTTACTAGCTAAAGCGATAGAAGATATTTTTGTTTGGTTTTTAATTTCTAAAACTTCGAATAAACATAAACAAACGAGCAGTAGAATATTTATACGGTTTGTAAACAATTTAACAAGCGTTGGGCAGCGGGAATTCTCAGGGATTTCTTTTCAACAAAGATGCAATTTATGATAGATACGGGGATAAATTAAGAACCGTCTAGAACTCAAACACGACGATAGAATTAACCTACTTCCGCAGCGCTAATTCTCTATGTTATAGAAATTTCCACACTAACTTCCGCTGAGTTTCAATTTCCAAACAAGCATTAAGAACAAGTTCAATAAGTTCACAAAGCGCAATAACATCAACTTCCGAAGGTTAAGGACACTTTGCTCATCTAAAGTCTTTTCGGGAGTTTAAACTATCACTTTCGGTGCATTAAACAACCTTATATCATGAACTAGGTGATCCATCCAATTCAAGCAGTAAGAAAACCAGTAGATGAAGAACCAAAACGTGATCCTTGTATCTAAACACGTTTTATGCATCAAGACATCAAGAAATCCCCTATGAGAACCCCTTAACCCAACTAGATAACTACTCACACATGATCAAACAAGAACAGCACAAAATCAGATAAGAAAACATGATAGAATTGTATTGAAACAGAGTAAAGGTTAAGAAGATCTTCTCCAAATGGTTTTGAGATGAACTCCTTCACAAATCTTTACAAAAATCACAACAAATCTCTCAAATCTCTCCAATCTCTCTCAAGATCTCCTTCTTGGGTTTCTCTGGCTTCTCTCCTCGTCCAAGGGTCAGAAATGATGATGTCCCTCGAAATAATTCAATGGGAGTGGGTATAATGAGTGCACAACTCGCATGTGGGTGGTGGAGCCGGATAAGCCAAGGATCGGTCGATCCTGTCGGCTTGGATCGGTCGATCCTTGTACCAGAACGGTCGATCCTTATAAGTTGGATCGGTCGATCCATGTAGCCTGATCAGCACATTCTTCTGGTTCGTTATATTTGCTCCATGGTCTTTTCCAAATGCGTTCTATTCCAACAAGCTAACCTGTAACCTGCAAATTTCATTGAAAAACAACAAAACGCATCCGCAAGACCAAAATGTACGTGAAAACCGATTATTTTCCATCCCAAAACGAGTTTAAAATCGGTAAAAATACCGAATATCAGTGCCGCCGTCCATTGTAATGCTCACCTGTGAAAAGGAGTCGGGGGTGTTTGCAAGTATTTGGTTAGTGGAAGCAAGTAATCAAAGTTACTTCTTACCTACGTACTGAGTTTGGAAGTTGCTGAAAATCTCCTTGGAGACAGTATTAGTAACACCATTTGGGTCGGATCGACCTTCTTGAACGTCGAGTTACATGTAGTCTCTCCGTGATGTAACTCGTGAGAGCGCTACGTAAAGCTGACCATGGTTGAACATACTTTTTGGAGGGTAGAAATGCTTCTTGTTTTAGGCTTTGACCTTAACTCTTGTTAATAGTCATAACATAGCATAGCCTAAGAGGATATTGGCGTTTGTGCAATGGTTGTATGTTCTTGTTAGGTGACAACTGAATTCTAGGTATGAGAACTAGGTATGATCATAAAAACCGAGAACCGAACCGGAACTGAATCGAAAAAACCGAATCGAAACCGAATTGAAAATCAAAAATAACCGAATGGTTCCTATATTTCTATAACCAAAAAACCAAAAACTATACCGGAACCAAACCGAAAACCGAACGGGTACCCGAATATCCGAAATATAATTTATATATCTTAATATTAATTATATTTAGTATTTAAATTAATAAATATTCTATAAAAATATTATTTATAAACTTAACTACCCAAATATTTTTTTTCCAAAGTATTTAAAATTATATGAATTTCCCTAAAGAATCGAATGACCCAAATAGTTATATCCAAAAAATATTAAAATTTATATGAATTACACAAATTTTAATCCAAAAACCCTAAAAAATTGTTTTATTACCCCGAATGTTTAAAACTAACTAAAAAACCGAAACCAAACCGGAACCGAAGTGGAACCGAAAGTTTATTGGATATTAGTTGGTTCTTATAATTGTTATCAGAACCAAACCAAAAACCAAAATAACTGAACTGAACCGAACCGAATTTCATAAATAACCAATTGGTTCCTATATCTCTAAACTGAGAAGCCGAAAACCGAAAGAATCGAACTGAAAACCGAACACCGAGGCTTAATGAGAACCTTCTCACCATATTATTGGGCGGTTATATATGTTGATTAGGTGAATTTAACTAAATTTGTCTTCAGATCTATAGTTTCTTAGGGCAATATAAGTTTTTGGTTTTTTTACTTGGATTTTATGATTGACTAAATCATTTAATGAAGTTAGATTTTTTTGGAGTTCCTTTACTTTGTAGATATTGTACTGGGCTTAGGGTGGACAAATATTCAAACCCGAAAAACCGATCCAAAAGCAATATGAAAATTTTCAGGGTCCCAAACCCAATCAAACCGATGGTAAATAACTGACTAGATCTTCAATTATTTTGTTTAAAATATTAAGTTTGTGTAACAACACCGTTAAGTTGAACTAAAGATATAGTTTTGTTATTAATTATGGATAAAATAACATATTAATTTTATTAGAAATCAATGAAGAATACCCTTGCATGGGTTATAAGACCATGATTAACCCGAATTCTTATGGCGAGAGTCTTAACTTCTAATTAAGAAAAAATAAAAATCATCTCTTAAATAAGAGATATAAGAGCACCCGCAATAGGGGATCCTTAGAGGGAGTCCTTAGGAAAAAATTAATTAAATAATTAGTAGACCCCATAAATAGTTAAGAATTCGATCCTTAAATCCCCTCGCTAAGGATCGATCCTTAGCGAATCCTTACACTGTTTGCGGGCCTCCGCGACACGTGGCGGCCCGCGATTAGTCGTTGAATTTTTTTTTTCTTTTAATAATCTGAAAATGAAAAAAAAATAATAAAAAAGGAATAGTTAAGGATCCACAATGGGTAACACCATTGTGGATGCTCTAAGAACCGATTCTTAGCCGACAAGTGTAAAAAAAAAGGGTGTCAAATCATGAGTTAAGAATCCCAAAATTAAGAACCCGGATTAATCATGCTCTAACATACTATGAAAACTAAAGCTAATTAATATTTTGGGTCTAATTAAGCCCATTATATAATATCCTATATATATATAAAATCTGTGCCCTAAGAATCGCAAGTGAAGATGGACGACTACAGAGAGATCAAAGGAGATGTAGACTCGATCAGCAACTTACCAGATGAGATCCTCCAACACATACTATGCTTTATTCCGACCAAAGTATGCATCAGTACATCCCTCTTGTCTAGACGATGGAGGCATGTATGGTGCGAGGTACCTTCTCTCTCCTTAGATGCAGATACAATGACGGCAGCTTCGTTAAGCGAAACCCTAGCTCACTACACAGCTCCCAAGACGAAGAGGTTTGACCTCACTCTATCACCCATTACAGAGAACAAACCATACATCCACAGGTGGATCAAGTTAGTCATGTCACACAACGTTGAGAATCTATCCCTGGATTTATGTAGCCCTGAAGAGTATAAGCTTCCTGATTTCTTCTACAACACTTGTTCTTTCAAGAAACTCAAAATCTATTCTCATAAGATTGTTCTCGACTGCGCTGTGTCTTGGACATCCTTACAGAAGTTATCGTTGATTTGTTGTACACTCTCTGATGAATCCATGGCTAAGATTCTATCAGGTTGTCCTGTTCTTGAAAACTTAACATTGTATAAATGCGATGGACTAAAGGTTCTTGATCTCAGCAAATCCCTACGTCTGAGAACACTAGATGTAAAGCGTATGAGTTTTACGGGGCCAACGCAAATTGTGGCACCACACATCCACTGTCTCAGATTGTTAAGCTCTGAGCTATCATCACCTACTTTGGTTGATGTCGATTCTTTAAACGAAGCTAAACTGGATATCTTCTTCTCATCAGTGAAACGCTACTTCGGGTTCAAGGCCGATCTTCTCCAAGTCATTGTTCTAAAGATGCTAGAAAAGTTACAGAACGCAGAGAAGCTTGCGTTTGGTGGAAACTTTGTTCAGGTATTAAAGTTTTTAACTGGCTCATATTATAATAAAAAGTTTGAAATAGTCTATGTCACAAGCTCGTTACTAAATCAACATTCACTATCTTTTTTGTTCGTTCTATTAGATTTTATCTCTTGCTGAGATTCGTGGTGTTCCTTTCCCGATGCTCAAGGTCAAAGCATTGACTCTTGATACAAAGATCTCTCAATATGCTATTCCTGGTCTGGAAAGACTGCTACAAAACTCTCCTGATTTAGAGAAGCTAACAGTATGTGCAAGGAGTTTCAACACCTTACTGGTATATTCATCATCGCCCTCTTTTTCTATCTATTATCGAGTTCAAATATATCCAACAATTGATTTTTTTTTTCGGTTGTACAGGAGAAGCATCTTGACAAATACTTGAATTTACGAGGCTTTAATCTGAACACATGCTGGAGATCAAAAGATGGAGCCTCTTGGAACAAGTGTTGTGTGTATGGTAAATCAAAGCATGTGGCTTCATTAGTGGAACTTGTGCTTAAGAACACAAAGAAACTAGACAAGATGGTCGTATTGATGGATAAATTTTACCTTAAGTTTAAAATCAAAGACGTGGTGGTTCCAACACTTCCTCTTAACAAAAATGTTAGAATAGCTTAATTGCGGAAGTAATACAAAGAAGAATATACTAGTTAGACAGATGATCAAACATAGAAGGAGTTTGTGATTTGAGAGAGAATGAGAATGGGAAGAACATGTTTTTCATTTCATATTTCTTACATTGGTATGTGTTACAACCCCTCTATTTAAATGTCAGTAAAGTCTTTCAAAAGCTCCAGACATGATAATGAAAGGTGAGTTGGTGCAGTTGGTGAAGTAGGTGCAGTAGGTGAAGTAGGTGAGGTTGGTGTAGTTGGTGGTCGCAGGACTCCAATCGATCGATGCAGTTTTGCCCTAAAACTGCATCGATCGATGCAAGGTAATATGATAGAGTTTTAGTTCCATCGATCGATTGTATTGTACAATCGATCGATTACTTTAGCACATTTCATCCGCAGAGTTCCCATCGATCGATGGGGTTTTGTGGCAGAAACCCATCGATCGATTGGGCTTCCTTTCTTCATGTTTCTTCTTCAACACTCCCCCTCAAGCTTGACCATATGAAACAAGTCAAGCTTGGAAATCATGAAGCATTCCCTCATTAAAAAAAAAACTTAGCCAGGTAAAACCTCATGGGATAAAACCCCAGCTAAGGAAAAAGAGTAGAACACTCCATGGTGAGGGGATCACTGACATGGAAGGTTTATGAGTCCTAGTCTTGGAAGAATGGACTCACAAACTTTGCTGCTGGCCGCCTTGGTGAAGATGTCCGCCAGTTGATCTTCACTCCTCGTGTAGCATGGGAGGATCACTTGCTGCTCTACTGCTTGTCTCACCTTGTGGCAGTCTACTTCTATGTGTTTTGTCCTCTCATGGAAGACTGAATTGGACGCAATGTGTATTGCAGCTTGGTTGTCACAATGCATGGTCATGGGGTTGGTGATCTTAATTCCCAAGTCGCCTAGAATACACTTTATCCAGATGAGTTCACTGGTTAATTTCCTCATTGATCTGTACTCTGCTTCTGCACTTGAGCAAGACACAACCTTCTGCTTCTTACTCTTCCATGTAACCAAATTTCCTCCAATGAATGTGCAATAGCCGGTAGTTGATCTTCTGTCTGTTCTGTCTCCAGCCCAATCTGCATCACAGTATCCAACAACCTCAGTGTTTCTGTTGCAAGCCATCCATACGCCTTGACCCGGAGCCTCCCTTAAGTATCTTAGGATTCTCTCCACCATGTTCCAGTGATGAACCTTGGGATTTTGCATGTGCTGGCTCACCTGATTTACTGCAAAACAAACATCTGGCCGGGTAATGGTTAGATAGATCAGCTTCCCAACAATTCTCCTATATTGTTTGCCATCTTCAAATAGAGTATCTTCATACTCCCCCTCCCGCAATGTCTTGTAGCCTTCTTCAAGTGGTGTCTTGGCTTGTCTTCTTCCAAGATCTCCTGCCTCCTTTAGAATATCCAAAGTATATTTTCTTTGGGACATGAACAACCCCTCCTTTGATCTGCACATCTCAATCCCGAGGAAGTACTTCAGTTCACCTAGATCCTTGATGTCAAATGCGGTCTTGAGGAATGTCTTGGTGGCACTGATCCCCTCCTTGTCACTACCAGTAATGATGATGTCGTCCACATAGACTAGGATCACAATAATCCCGGACTTGCTGGTGAGAGTGAAGAGTGTGTGATCCGCTTGAGACTTCACAAATCCTCTTCCATTCAATGTAGTGCTTAGTTTGTGGTACCAAGCTCTTGGTGATTGCTTCAAGCCATAGATCGCCTTTCTGAGTCTGAGGACATTTCCTGGTTTTACCATCTCTTCCATTCCCGGAGGTGGTCTCATGTACACTTCATCTTCTAGTTCACCTTGTAGAAAAGCATTCTTTACATCCATTTGCCAAAGATCCCACTCTAGGTTCACTGCCAATGAGATGAGTATCCGAATTGTATGAAGCTTCGCCACTGGTGCAAACGTGTCTAGATAATCTTCTCCATACACTTGTGTGTATCCTCTTGCTACCAGTCTGGTTTTCTTCCTTTCTGGCTTTCCATTTGCAAGATACTTGATGGTATGCAAGAGTCTGCTGGTCACGGCTTTCTTTCCTCTTGGAAGCTCAGTCTCATACCAGGTGTTGTTCTTGATCATGGCATTGATCTCTTCTTCAACAGACTCTCTCCATTCTTTGTCTTGCATTGCCTCTTCATAGGTGTTTGGGATGTACTCTTGATCCAATTCTCCAATGAAGACTTGATGTTCTTCTGGATATTGAGCAAGCGAGCATACTGCACTCACTGGATGTGCCACAGCTTTAGCATTAAAGTAGACTTTCGGTTGCCTGATTCTTGTGCTCCTTCGCAAAGGCTGTATCTGATCAGGTGTTGCCTCATTTGTTTCTTCTAGAACCTGATCTTGAGTCTCAGGAACTGATTCTGATTTGGTCTCATCCTGATCATGAGCTTTTTGTTGATTCCCCCTTTCAGGGTCAGGATGGGCATTTTTTTCATTTCCATTAATCACATCTTCTTCAACTACAGCTTCTGGAACAGGTGCAGTAGCTTCAGGGATATTCCTTCTTGTTTCTTGAGTTGCTGGAGACATGCCAATGCCGAAGTTCTCCAAAATGATTCTGAGGTTTGTGGCTCTTTCTGATTGCGGTAAGTCCCTCAGATCATCCCAATTCTTCACCTCATAATATCCCTTTGTTTCCACAAACTTCACATCCCTTGATATTAAAACTTTTCTGGCTACTGGATCATAGCACTTATACCCTTTTTGTGTTGGAGAGTAGCCAATGAACATCGCTTTTGTGCTCCTGGCATCCAGTTTGTTTCTCTGCTCCCCTGGTATCAGCACAAAGCAGAGACATCCAAACACCCGTAAGTGGTCCAAAGCCGGCTTAGTCTGGTTAAGGACTTCAAACGGTGATAGATCTTTGAGGACTTGAGTTGGAGTCCTATTGATCAGATAAGTAGCAGTCACCACCGCATCACTCCAGAATCTCTTTGGAACATTGGTGTGGAACATCATTGATCTGGTTACTTCCATCAGGTGTCTGTTCTTCCTTTCAGCAACTCCGTTTTGTTGAGGAGTATATGGACAGCTTGTTTGATGAATAATTCCATGTTGAGCCAGGTACTGTTTGAATGCATGACTTGTGTATTCTCCACCATTGTCTGATCTGAGGATCTTCAGCTTGGCATTGAAGTGGTTGGAGACATGAGCTTGGAAACTCTTGAAGGCGTCTAACACCCTATCCTTGGACTGAATCAGTGTCAACCAAGTGTATTTGGATTTTTCATCAATGAAGGTGACAAAGTATTTGTGATTCTCCCTCGATACACATGGAGCCGTCCATACATCAGAGTGAACCAAGTCAAAGCAATTCTCATAGGTGGTGCCAGACCGTGGAAAGACTGTCCTACAATGCTTCCCCAATATGCATGCTTCACACTCTTCATTCTTAGACACCACTCCAGGGAATATCAGGTTTAGAGCTCTTGTATGGGGATGTCCCAATCTGGCATGCCATATTGTGTTCTCAGCGCCATTAACGGTGCTAGCCAGGCAGTGAGGCATAGATGATTCTGGCACCATATTCCTCTCAAGATGATACATCTGCTGATGGTTGTGCCCTTTTCCAATGACCTTTCCTGTCTTCAGGTCTTGAAACTCAACTTCATCTGGTCTGAACACAACTTGGCAGCCCAAATCAATCGTAGCCCTTCTTACTGATAACAAGTTAGATGAAAATCCAGGCATATACAAGGCAGTAGATTCCTTATCAAACACTTTAAGGTTCCCTATCCCTTCTATCTTCACCTTATCACCATTTGCTATGACTACATTCCCTACGGCAGGCTGGATATTACTAATCAAGTTCCTATCACAAATCATGTGATGGCTTGCTCCTGAATCTATTATGATAGGTTTAGAGTCAAGAGAATGTGTACCAGCCTTCTTGGAAGCCATGAGAGTGGTCACAAAACCATCAGATGAGGTCGTACCAACTTGATTTCTCCACATGTCTTCAGTTGAATCACCCATGTGAGCAGAATACATGGTTCTCCCTTGAATTGCTTGCTGCTCCTTGGGTTTACATTTATCCGGCTGGCCTTTGAGAGGATCACCATCATCTAGGCATGAAATCTTTCTTCCAGTAAAGAAATTCTTTATCAGTGTGTTGAATGATGAGTCTAGGTGTAGGAGAAAACTGAGGAACCGGTCGTTCTCATAGATGGTTTGGAGACTCTCCCATAAACACCCATAAGCGATTTGAAGACTCTCCCATAGTCTCTTGGCGGTTTTGATGTGAGAATTGATCTTCAGGATTGGTTTTGACAAGGAGTTACAGATGAGAGCCAGAGCTTGTTGGTCTTCTTGAACCCATTGGTTGTGGTTGTTCACGTATCTATCTTCTTCAGCCATCCTCTTTGAAGTTCCAGCCTTCATGATATGGCTGTCCCAAAGTCCATGACATCCCAAGGTGATTCTGGCCACTCTTGACCATGAGAGATAATTAGGACCCTCAAGGGTCACGGAAATTATGTTTTCCTTCTCCATTTTTATGATTTTCGGAATGAGAATAACATAAAAGTTTTGCTGAATAAAAGAGAAAGATAGAGAAGGTTTTGCGGAATGAAGTAGGAGCTTATGGCTCTGATACCATGTTAGAATAGCTTAATTGCGGAAGTAATACAAAGAAGAATATACTAGTTAGACAGATGATCAAACATAGAAGGAGTTTGTGATTTGAGAGAGAATGAGAATGGGAAGAACATGTTTTTCATTTCATATTTCTTACATTGGTATGTGTTACAACCCCTCTATTTAAATGTCAGTAAAGTCTTTCAAAAGCTCCAGACATGATAATGAAAGGTGAGTTGGTGCAGTTGGTGAAGTAGGTGCAGTAGGTGAAGTAGGTGAGGTTGGTGTAGTTGGTGGTCGCAGGACTCCAATCGATCGATGCAGTTTTGCCCTAAAACTGCATCGATCGATGCAAGGTAATATGATAGAGTTTTAGTTCCATCGATCGATTGTATTGTACAATCGATCGATTACTTTAGCACATTTCATCCGCAGAGTTCCCATCGATCGATGGGGTTTTGTGGCAGAAACCCATCGATCGATTGGGCTTCCTTTCTTCATGTTTCTTCTTCAACAAAAAATGTCAACGTTGTGCTCTCCACTACCTAGTTGATGGCATTAGAGAAGCGGTGAAATGAATCATAGGTGTTGAAGTCTTGAGTTTTAGTGAACGTTTATTTAAATATCTGGTGTACTTTATTTGATACTAGTGGTATGTCCCCGTTTCGCGGGAGAATCATTCCTGTTGTAGTGTGTTATGCAACTGTTGGGTCTTTTTGGATGGTGGTAATTACAGGGACCGAATTTACGTGATGAATTGTCACTGGTATATGTCATTGCATGTAAAAGAATTTTATATATGACCTGTTCTTTTTTTCTTGTTGATTGATGCCAGAGTTTGTGTTTATTAGGAATTATAAGCTTTTGTGTGTGTTTGTGAAGCTGTTTGAAGTTTTTCCGAAGAATTTCCACTATGTAAGACATGAGTTGACTGTGTGATTAATTGTTTGCGCGTCATTTAGAGCATTAATTAACTCGGGTTTTTAATTTGGGGTTCTTAACTCAAGATTTGACACTTTTTTTACACTTTTCGGCTAAGATTCGATTCTTATATCTTTTATTTAAAAGTCAGTTCTTATCTTTTCTTAGTTAAAAACTAAGAAACGGTTCTTAGCCGAAGTTAAGAACCCCATCCTAAGAACATGGATTAATCATGGTCTAAATAAACATTATTTTCATGGCACAAGAGAGGGAGAGAGAGAGAGGCGTTAGGCGCTAGTAATCGTTGGTAGCCAAAAGTTCGTAAAAGCTCTGTAGTTTGACACAAGCTTTCGGTGATCCATTGTAATGCGCACCTGTGAAAAGGAGTCGGGGGTGTTTGCAAGTATTTGGTTAGTGGAAGCAAGTAATCAAAGTTACTTCTTACCTACTGAGTTTGGAGGTTGCTGAAATCTCCTTGGAGACAGTATTAGTAACACCATTTGGGTCGAATCGACCTTCTTGAACGTCAAGTAACATGTAGTCTCTCTGTGATGTAACTCGTGAGAGCGCTACGTAAAGCTGACCATGGCTGAACATACTTTTTGGAGGGTAGAAATGCTTCTTGTTTTAGGCTTTGACCTTAACTCTTGTTAATAGTCATAACATAGCATAGCCTAAGAGGATATTGGTGTTTGCGCAATGGTTGTATGTTCTCGTTAGGTGACAACTGAATTCTAGGGAAGAGAACCTTCTCACCATATTTTTGGGCGGTTATATATGTTGATTATGTGAACTTTAACTTAATTTGTCTTCAGATCTATAGTTTTTTAGGGCGATAGAAGTTTTTGGTTTTTGACTTGACGTTATGATTGACTAAATCATTTAATGAAGTTAGATTTTTTTGGAATTGCTTTACTTTGTAGATATTTTATTGGGCTTAGAGCTGGACAAATATCCGAACCCGAAGAACCGATCTGAAAATAAGAGTCTCAAACCGATCGAATCCGGAGTAAATAACTGAATGATTTTCTATTGACATATAGTTAATCTCTTAAAAGTATAATTTAATTGTTTAATTTTTTATGTTCAGTTTATTCAATTCAATTTAAAAAAAAAGAAAGCAATCTATATAAGAACTAGCTTACCTTAATTCCCAAACAACCTAAATAATGTTACATGTTATTTATAAACTGAAAATGATACGTATTTGTTTCCAAACAAACTCAATAATAATATAAGTTTTAAAACTATCAAAGTAATCAAGAAATATTTATACATCCTTCATTTACTAATATCTACCACCATTAAAAGTCATGAAATACTGAATTTATAATTTTAAAACTTTAAACTAATCTTAAAATTGAAAAAAATATTTAAAGTGAATTTATACCTGCGAATTCGCGGGCATCCACCTAGTAGATATCAAGCTTGTGTAACAACACCTTAAATTAAACTAAAGATATGATTTTTATTATTAATTATGGATAAAAAATAACATATTAAGTTTATTAGAAATCAATGAAGAACGTACAGGTTGAAACATACTGTGCAAACTAAAGCTAATTAATATTTTGGGTCTAATTAAGCCCATTATATAATATCCTATAGTATATAATCTTTTGCCCTAAGAGTATTATCGTAAACAAAAATGGCCGATGACAGCAAGATCAAAGGAGCAGTAGACTCGATCAGCAACTTACCAGATGAGATCCTCCAACACATACTATGCTTTATTCCGACCAAAATATCGATCAGCACATCCCTCTTGTCTAGACGATGGAGGCATGTATGGTGCGAGGTACTTTCTCTCTCCTTTGATGCAGATACAATGACTGCAGCTTCGTCAAGCGAAACCCTAGCTCGCTACACAGCTCCCAAGACGAAGAGTTTTCACCTCCTAGTATCACCCATTACAGAGAACAAACCATACATCGACAGGTGGATCAAGTTCGCCATGTCACACAACGTTGAGAATCTATCCCTGGATTTACATAGCCCTGAAGAGTATAAGCTTCCTGATTTCTTCTACAACACTTGTTCTTTCAAGAAACTCAAAATCTATTCTCATAAGATTGTTCCCAACTGCGCTGTGTCTTGGACATCGTTGCAGAAGTTATCCTTGAGATTCTGTAGACTCTCTGATGAATCCATGGCTAAGATTCTATCAGGTTGTCCTGTTCTTGAAAACTTAACATTGTATGACTGCTATAAACTAGATGTTCTTGATCTCAGCAAATCCCTACGTTTGAGAACATTAGTAGTAAACCGTAACATGGGGGTTCGGGGTCCAAGGCAGATTGTGGCACCACATATCCACTGTCTCAGATTGTTATACAATCAGTCATCATGTACTTTGGTTGATGTCGCTTCTTTAACCGAAGCTAAACTGGACATTTGTTATGCCCTAAGTGCCTCTTACTTCAAGTCCAATGCTTTTTTTTTCCAATTCATGATGGTAAAAATGCTAGAAAAGTTACAAAACGCAGAGAAGCTTACGCTTGGTGGAAACTTTATTCAGGTATTAAAGTTTCATATTATTGCATTCCCTAATGACTCAAAAGTTTAGTTGGGTTCACTGTCACTGTGTTCTATATATGGATTAATGTTCATTAGAAATTGATTTTTTTCTATAGGTTTGATTAAGAACGTTTGAAAAAGTATATGTCATAACTCATAAGCTCGTTACTAATCAATATTCACTATCTTTTTTTTTGGTTCTCGCTATTAGATTTTATCTCTTGCTGCGATTCGTGGTGTTTCTTTCCCGATGCTCAAGGTCAAAGCATTGACTTTTGATACAGTGATATGTCAGTATGTTATTCCTGGCATAGAAAGGCTGTTGCAAAACTCTCCTGGTTTAGAAAGCTAACAGTACGTGGAAGGACTTGCAGCACCATACCGGTATAATTCACCACACAGCCTCTTTTTCTAGCTATTATAGAGCTCAAATAATACTCAAGAACCGTTTAAGTATCTTATTTATGTTGTACAGGAGGAGCATCTTGAACAATACTCGAAATCACCATCCGTGAATCCGGATCAATGCTGGAGATCAAAAGATGGTTTCTCTTGGAATGTACAACCAAAGCAAGTGGCCTCATTCGTGGAACTTGTTCTTAAAAACACAAAGAAATTAGACAAGATGGTCGTACTGTTGGATGAACGTTACACTAAATTTAAATCTAAAGAGGTGGTTTCAACACTTTCTCCCAAAAGGAATGTCACCATCGTGTTCTCCACCAACAAGCGAGTGACATCAGAGGAGTGGTGAATCATAAAAGGTTTAATAAGATTTGTTCACACAAATTTCAGGGCATGTAAGTCGAGTTAAATTGGGTTTTGAAGAACACCACATCGTTAAGTTGCGTTCAGTGGCTGTCCCGGTTCATTCTCTCTCTATTTGTCTCTTTCTTTTCCTCATTTGTTAGTAGTAGTTTAATTGCCTCTTATGCTTGTAACTCTAATTGTGTAACTTGTGTTCTTTGTCTTCTTTTCATGCATGTTTTTTTTTTTTTTTGGTTAATTTGGTGACCCTATTATAAATTTAGAATATCTAGTTTCGTCGATCGTTCTCCTTCATTGTCCAATCTTTTATTCATTAGGATTGTTTTACATTTTCTTCCTCTTGACTGACTACGCTGCTTGAAGTCACACATAAGAACCATTCCTTAGCGGCACAGACTTTTGTTCAAAGGGCACATAAGAGAATTGTTGAGGTTGGAATTGACCATTTTCCAGTTATAATACAATATCTTAATGAAATAAAAGTTGAAAAGAGATAAAAGAAGCGTCTAAAAACATCTAAGAACATTAGAAAAGTTTATGTCATAAGCTCGGTATTACTCAATATTCACCATCTTTTTTTTTGGTTCTGTAGATTTTATCTCTTGCTGAGATTCGTGGTGTTTCTTCCCCGATGCTCAAGGTCAAATCATTGACTCTTGATACAGTGATCTACCAGTATGTTAGTAAAAAAATTTCTTCAAAATATTTAGGGCCTTGCTTCTTGAAGCCACACATCCTGCATTAGAACCGTTGCTTACGATTATGTTAATGAACTCCTAGATTTAATATCTACATACCAAGATCTCTATATATACAACATATTTAGCATAATCTATCTAGGAATAGGAAATACATGATAAGTCTAATCCCCTTAGATATAGGAGTTTATCCGAATCTCATTACTCCCCCTCAAGTTGGTAATGACATAGGTTGAATTCCCAACTTGGACAGCAAGTATTGAAATGTGGGAGCTGGTAACGCCTTCATAAGTATGTCCGCAGGTTGATGTTTTGTAGAAATGTGCTCGGTTGTCAAAAGTTTTGCTTGGACAGCATCTCGAACAGTATGACAGTCGCTCTCGACTACTATGGAAGATTGACTAAACTATGGGAGGAACTTCAAAACTTAAAAACCTCTCGTACTTGTACATGTTCTGCCGCAGCAGACATTGAAAAAGAGAAAAAGGATGCTCGTGTACACAAGTTTCTGTTTGGATTGGATGACTCACGGTTTCTTTCTATACGGTCACGGATAACAGACGAAGATCCGTTACCAGACCTTAATATCGTCTACTCCAGAGTCATTCGAGAAGAACAAAACATATAATATCTATACCATATAATATCGTATGCGGAATTGTGTAAGTTTATTCATCAATCATCAACCAAGATCTCTATATATACAACATATTTAGCATAATCTATCTAGGAATAGGAAATACATAAGTCTAAATCCCCTGTTTATTCTAATCCCATTTTCAAACATATCCAACAACTGCGTTTTATTATAATTTTCTATTGTACATGAGAAGTATATAGCTTGACAAATACTTTACAGGGATTTAATGTAAATACATGCTGGAGATCAAAAGATGGATCCTCTTGGAACAAGTGTTGTGTGTATGTAAAATCAAAGCATGTGGCTTCATTAGTGGAACTTATGCTTAATAATACAAAGAAACTAGACAAGGTGGTGGTAGCGTTTGATGAACTTTACCTTAAGTTTAAAATTGAAGACATGCTGGTGAATCATAGGGGTTGAAGTCTTGAGAGCTTTATTGAACGTTTCTTTTTAATTCACTCTATTTAATATCTTACATCGAGCCATGAAAACACAGTAGAGAATATTTTGGTTTGTTCACACAAAGTTTCAGGGCATATATATAGGTGTAGTTCTTTAGAGTATATCAAAATCAGACGTGAATCAATTATGGAACATTGCTAGATTTAGCGTGGGATGATATTTTTATTAAGTCTCATAAGCAATCTTTGTCTGATAGTTCAGTATACAGTTCGCTAACAGTTGAGGTGAGACTAGATAGACTTTGTCAATTGGTTTATGATATTTGTTCAGAATGAACACAAGAGGATCACCGTAGTGGCAGCTGTTATAGGAATGGTGATCGGAGACATTACTTTATGGTGTGGTTGTTCTTTCTACTCGAGTTTAGTTTTGCTCTCCCTTCAGAATTTTTTAACTCTTTAAGAGTGTTTTGCTATTCTAATGACAAGTTTCTCAAAGTGTTGGTGTAACACTTGGTCTTATCAATATCATCATATATATCCCTAACAGCAGAGCTATTGCTGTTTCTCGGTCATCATATTTTGGACTTAGTTGTAGCAAAATTTTCACATCAGATTCTTCATAACAATAGCGGATGATACTATCCACTAACACAATAGCTTATCTGAAGCCCATTAGAGCATCCACAACCCTGTTACTTTAACTAAAAGGATATTTCAGATTTTGTAAAGATATTTCAAATTTTTTTTAAAAATAAAAAAATAAAAATAAGATGACCATTCACGGGCCGCCACGTGGGCGGTAGGGCCCGTGAACAGTGAAGAAATGAATCCTTAAGCAAGAGTTTTAAGGATTCTTTGTGGCACAAATTCTTAAAAAAATGCCCCCCCTCACCTAATTAAAGATTCCTTAAAAGTCTCCATTGGAGATGCTCTTAGTATTTTGGGCCTACGTACTTGTAAGAGCATCTTAACGCGTTGGTTTTGGCGTTTCTTAAGTAAGGGGGGTCCATAACTTTTATGAAAACCGTTGCTTATTGTTGCAAAATAAGAGCCGTGTTTTGTGGGTTTTCTACACTGTTCGTGGGCCCCAGCGACACGTGGCGACCCGCGAATGGTCAGATTTTTAAATTTTTTTTTCAAGACAAAAAGTAAAAAAGTAAAAAATAAAAAAATAAATAAGATACCTATAGATGCTCTAAAGGATTGAGAAAGAGGAAACTATATAACTTGTTTTAAAGTCCTATATATATAAAATCTGTGCCCTAAGAATATACGTCGCAAGTGAAGATGGACGACCACAGAAAGATCAAAGGAGCAGTAGACTCGATCAGCAACTTACCAGATGAGATCCTCCAACACATACTATGCTTTATTCCGACCAGAGTCTCGATCAGCACATCCCTCTTGTCTAGACGATGGAGGCATGTATGGTGCGAGGTACCTTCTCTCTCCTTAGATGCCGATACAATGACGGCAGCTTCGTTAAGGGAAACCCTAGCTCGCTACACAGCTCCCAAGACGAAGAGATTTGACCTCACTATAACACCCATTACAGAGAACAAACCATACATCGACAGGTTGATCAAGTTCGCCACGTCACACAACGTTGAGAATCTGTCCCTGGATTTACTTCGTTGTTATTATGAATATAAGCTTCCTGATTTCTTTTGCAACAGTTCATTCTGTCAAGCAACTCAACATTGATTTCGGATTTTCTCATATGATTGTTCCTCCCGAATGCACCGTCTCTTGGACATCCTTACAGAAGTTATCGTTGACTTTTGTAGACTCTCTGATGATTCCATGGCTCAGATTCTATCCGGTTGTCCGGTTCTTGAAAACTTAACACTGTATAACTGCTATGAACTAAAGGTTATTGATCTTAGCAAATCCCTTCGTCTGAGAACATTAGATGTAAAGCTTACCGTGCATGTTTGTGAGCCAACGCAAATTGTGGCACCACACATCCACTGTCTCAGATTGTTAAACTCTCGAGATCATCATCATCATGTACTTTGGTTGATGTCGATTCTTTAACCGAAGCTAAACTGGATATCTTCTTCTCATTAGTGGAACGCTACTTCGGGTTCAACGCCGATTTTCTCCAAGTCATTGTTCTAAAGATGCTAGAAAAGTTACAGAACGCAGAGAAGCTTACCTTTGGTGGAAACTTTGTTCAGGTATTAAAGTTTTTAATTGGCTCATATATATATATATATATTATAATAAAAGTTTGAAATAGCCTATGTCACAAGCTCGTTACTAATCAATATTCACTATCTTTTTTTGTTCGTTCTATTAGATTTTATCTCTTGCTGAGATTCGTGGTGTTGCTTTCCCGATGCTCAAGGTCAAAGCATTGACTCTTGATACAAAGATCTCTCAATATGTTATTCCTGGTATGGAAAGACTATTACAAAACTCTCCTGATCTAGAGAAGCTAACAGTACGTGCAAGGAGTTTCAACACCTTACTGGTATATTCATCATCACCCTCTTTTTCTATCTATTATCGAGTTCAAATTTATCCAACAACTGATTCTGTATAGTTTTTTTTCTATTGTACAGGAGAAGCATCTTGACGAATACTTGAATTTACAAGGCTTTAATCTGAACACATGCTGGAGATCAAAAGATGGAGCCTCTTGGAACAAGTGTTGTGTGTATGGTAAATCAAAGCATGTGGCTTCATTAGTGGGCCTTGTGCTTAAGAACACAGAGAAACTAGAAAGGTGGTGGTAGTGTTGGATGAACTTTACCTTAAGTTTAAAATTAAAGACGTGGTGGTTCCAACGCTTCCCCGCAACAATAATGTCAACGTTGTGCTCTCTACTACCAAGTTGATGGCATTAGAGAAGTGGTGAAATGAATCATAGGAGTTGGAGTATTGAGTTTTAGTGAACGTTTATTTGAATAACTGATCTACTTTATTTGATATTTTTCATCGAGATATTGAAAACACAGTAGAAGAAGATTTTGGACAAAATCTTCAGGCCATATATACATAAGTGGAGTTTTTAAGAGTATCAAAAAAATTGCTTGTTTTTTTTCTCTAAATCGTAGCTTATGTTAATAGCTTAGTTAACCGTAGCTTACATGAAAGATATAAATCATTAGATCTTTTCACTGCCAAACTAGAATTTGATCCCTGCTTTTATTAAAATTTGTCTTAAAATATTTGGGGCCTTGCTTACCATAATCTCTACCAACATATTTTCCAAGAGCATATTGTAAGATTCATTATGATTACCATAATCTCTACCAACATATTTTTCCAACAGATTCAGTAAGCATACTAGTTGTAAGATTCAGTATGCTTATCATAATCTCTACCAACATATTTTCTGTATATGTGTTTCCTTTTTTTCTTGTAGGAAGAGTTAGATCTTATAGATAGAGAGGATGAACAAAAGTTTCTGACAAGTGCTGATTATCTAGCGACCAATGCCATGCCGAGTTTGATTTCCCATATGAAGAGTGCAGTGAAAGAAGTTCTTAAAGGGTACATTCCATTATCAAAACTCTCTCCCTTGTGTTTTTCCCTTGAATTAATGTTGATTCTTTAGTAGCATAATGATGCGTATCTGATTGCAGAAAGCAGTTAAAGG
Source organism: Moricandia arvensis (assembly GCA_905132765.1). NCBI lineage: Eukaryota > Viridiplantae > Streptophyta > Magnoliopsida > Brassicales > Brassicaceae > Moricandia > Moricandia arvensis. The sequence goes on from CAJHQP010002999.1 coordinate 61,778, forward strand.
ATGTGCTAACCACAAGAACGCTTGAAGAAACTCTGATTCGGATTCTTGATGTGTTTATGAGCACCGGAAGTCCACATCACTGGGTAGATTATCTAATGATGGCCCAAGACACAACAACAATGCTTTTAAAAGACACCACCACTAATGTTTCCTCTTCTTCAGATGCCAATGCCTCCAAGTTTCATCAACACATAACCGAGACCAGGGAAGTACTCACAAGGTAAAAGACAAAAACAGTTACACTCTTGTAAAAGTTTTTTTTGGTCTCTGTTGCAGCACCGAGTTCACAAATGTAGCTGAGATCTCGCTCAGGTCTTGTACCGTAGCGTGAGTAGAGGAGATAGAGAAGCAGTCCGGTTTGGCCACGGGGATGCAACTGGCGAAGCGGTTGCCACAGATTGAGAAGACTGTACCGGAGATTTCAGATGTACCAGACAAGAACCGGTTCTTGCAACTCATCCGAGAATTACCTGAAGTTCAACTCTTTTTCACTCTTTTTTTTTTTTTTTTTTTTTTTTTTTTGGTCAACTCTTTTTCACTCTTTTATACTCAAATATGCCACTATAATCACAGTTTGTCAAATTAATTGTTTGTGTACTTTCGTTTTTAATCAGAAATTTATTGAAAAATAAAACATTCAGAACAATGTCACTACAGAGCACCCGCAGCTATGGTGATCTTAACCGAATCCTTAGGAAAAATGAATAATTAACATAATCATAAAAGTTAAGGACTCTCATTTCATAAAAAAATCTTATCATAAGGATGCATTCTACCGGGTATACTATTCCGGACACGTGGCGCTCCGATGATGGCTTCTGGTATTTATCTATTTTTTTATTGTTAAAATCTTCTGGAAAAAAGAAAATAATAAGTAATAATAATAAATTAAAAAACACTATTCCTAACAGACTCTAGGAGATCCACAGTGCATGATGTGCCCTATAGACCACCTCCATCCATAACGAACGCTTAGGAGATTCTTTAGAATAATGTAACGGAGGTTAAAAAGGTGGATTGAAAACTTAAGAACCTTGGTAATGTCAATTAGTATTTGACCTCCAATGGGAGAACCCCATATGAGAACCTCTTTAAAGACTGCAGTCATAACTTTGATGTCTATGCTTTCAAAAATCTCGTGAGGCAAGAGTTGCAGAACCAAGCAAATGCCAGTTAACAGTCAATAAATCTGACAACCTAGAAAAAGCATTCAAGCTCATGAGATATTCACATATAACAAGTGGCTGAGCAAAATTAAAAGTCAGTAGACAACCTCGTAATTGACTCATGTGTCTCGCATACACAGTCACACGTCTCGACATCAAAGTTCCTCAAGCACAAACTACAAAAAGTAAAGAAACGTATAACTTGAGTACTCACTATCAGCTTCTAGCAGATCCTAGAACTAAATATCACAGTCCATAGAAAGGTGAGAGCTGAGTAAGACTCACATGCACCATGGTGTTGATACACCATCTTCCAAATCCTAGCGACGGGATGGATTCTGATGATCGAGAAAGAAGAGCTACAATAGACAGAGTTTCAGAAATGAATCTAACATAGACAGTAGAGTTCATGAGATAAATGACAGAGAGTTGAAGACTTAGGAGGGAGGATTCTGATTATAGTAAACGTTGTTACTTTGAAGAGTATCTGAATGGTCCCCAATGAAACAAGCTTCGACTGATCCACTAAGCTTGAGCAATTTCGCACTATGATACGGTAACTCCAACTCCTTCGTCTAATTCACAAGAACCTGAGATCAACATGCTCCATAGCGACAAGAACCAAAAACTTATCTTTAAAACTTCAAAATTCTCTTTGTGCAGGGATCGAGAAAGCTCTACATACAGATACTTGATTAAGATCATCAGCTTCCTCCTTGGAATCATCTTCGTGAGCTCTTCGATGAAATGAAACCAGAACCGTCTTTCAATCAAACAGGATAAGATGGAGTGATGTCAATGGATTCGCCTTTCCTCCTTTTACAATCGAAGATGGAGTGATCCCGACACGGAATCGAGAGAGAAGATGGATAGCTCGACACTGGAGGAGAATCCAAACTGGGTTCTGACAAAGAACATCATATGAAACCACACGAAAGAGAGAAAGACGAGTCATAAATGTGAGGTTATTGAGAGAATGAATATATAATTTTGTTGATGAAGCTAGTAAAGAAACATACACATATCTTTTAATCTTTAAGGCTCTGAAAAGCCCGAGGCCCATTATTATCGGGTCGGATCCACGGAACGGGTAACTACTATATTTTTTCTCTTTCACTTGGTTCCTTCTTCTCCTCTCGACACTTTCATGGCGACGAACAATGGGGACGTTTTGATGCTAGAGGCGGCGCCGGAGGCTACGAAGCCCTGGGCGAGCGCGGCGAACGCAGAAGTTATCGATGCACTTCCTTATATCGACGATGACTACGGCAATCCACTGATCAAAGCTGAGGTCGACCGATTGGTGGAGGAAGAGATGCGTCGGAGCTCAAGGAAGCCTGCTGACTTTCTCAAGGATCTGCCTCCTCTTCCAAAGTTCGATTTCGAGGTCAATTTCACTCTGAATCCTTAATATCGATTTGTTTGTTTGGAGAATTTGTTGGATTAGGGTTTATAGTGGATTAGGGTTTTGCTTCTTCTTGGAATTTAAAGTCAAGAGTATCAAGTTATGCTTTATTGATGTTAGGGTTCTTGCTCATGAGTTTAGGTTATTTATAACCAATGTTCTTAAAATCGCTAGGTGGTTGTTAGGCTTTTTATAGAGGATAATTGTTTATGCGGACGCCTAGCTCGATTTTTTGAACGCCTAGACCAATTTTTTAATTATCGGTTTGAAAAAATCTTTTTGTTCATACCCGATTTAGCGAACGCCGAAGCGCGGCCGCCTACACCGATATTTAGAACACTGTTTATAACTTATAAGTGTCAGTTAGTTTTAGTTTCTTGGTTTTGACTCAACTAAACTCTTTCGATTTGATGGAACCTTGTGAGCTGATCTTTCACACACTTTATTGGGTAGAACTTTTCCTGAAGATTTTTTATTTATTTAATTGTCTCATGTGTTGATTGTTTTTGTTTCCTTTGGTTGGTGGAAAACGAATAACAGAACTGTCCAGTCCTTGGCAAAGAGTATGAGCGTGTTCGAGCTGGGAAGCCTCCAGTGAGGATCGATTTTGAATCCCGGTACAAGCATGAGTTACCGCCAGCTAGTAAGAAAAATGATGATGCTGCTTGGAAACAGTATCTTCACAAGATTCAACGGTCATTGCAACAGAAGATGATCGAGTAAGCACAACTTATTAATGCTTCTAATGACTAATGTGTTATCCTCTTCTGAGTTCTAATGTGTTAATTCACAGGCTTGAGAATTTAGAAATGATGTCAAAACATGGCCCCGAGCTTTGGAGACAAAACAACCATCGGCTAGAAGTATTCTTGACCAGGTTTGTTTTCAAATCTATGTGTTGATTGGCTTTTCCATTCGTCACATTGTAACTCATGTGATTAAAAGGGTTCAAGCTCTTAGCTGTGATGGCTGTATTTTTACTGTGGAAGCGTTCTCGATAACTTCGTTGTTCGATTTCATTGGCATAAATACTTCTTTGGCTCTTGCACATGAGACCTGCTTTGAGTTATTCTTCATGTGCTTTCTCTGTGAGAGCTTCTTCTTTCTTATGAAACATAAGAAGCTCTTCGTGCTTTTGAGACTAACTGCGAGATTGATCTCAACACTCTACTTGGTCTCTAATTTTCCAGAATGCAAAGGCAAGCTCAGGAGCAGAACGAGGAGATTGAAAAGTCAATCGTGAAAGGAAGTATCATCAGGTGATAATACTTTTGAAGTATTTATTACACGTATTTCTTCATAACAGTCTTCTCTTTGGTTTACGGGTAATCTGAAACTTTTTGTGTGGCCATATTAGCAAACCACAGCCTATGAGCTCAACGCTCTGTCTCAAGAATGGAGACAGCTCTGTGTGAAGAATATGGAGATTCAGTCTGCTTGCGTGATGCTTGAGACACAAATCGAGTCGTTGAAAAGGGAAGCTGCTGAAAGGTGAAGGAAGTTTTGTCCTCTTTGCATCACTCAAGGGTTGGTATTGTGTGCACAATAACTAAAACTCTTGTGGTTGGGTTTCAGGGGATGGAACTTAGAAGAGAAACTAGAGAGTGTCAAACCGCTTCAATCGCAGTGAGGCAACCGCCCGTGCTTGCGTTTCCTGATTTATTAAGCTTTATATGAATCCATCTACCATGTCTCCGCTATATTTTTTGAATGTTTTGTTTTTCAAATATTATTTATAGTATAAGAGAAGAGATAATTACTAAAATAGAGCTAAAATATTTTTTTGTCTTTAAAATAATATTTTAAAAAAAAAATGATCAAAATAAATTTTATTAAAGAGTGTAAATATATATTTATATTTTTTGTTAACTAATTAAGATAGAATCTTTACATTCTTTTTCAACATCATATTTTTCTTCCTAAGTTCTCTCTGAAACCATATAACTAATCAAAGTTCCTCCTAGGTTAGTGTAAAATAGCTATTTTTAACGTGTGCAATTATCTATAAAGAAAACTAGCATGCTGCATGTATGTTTTATTACAAAAGCCAAACAATCAAGAAAGTTCCTGCACCTAACGAAGAGAATATTTTATCTTAAATCTTTTTTTTTATTGAACCATGAAGTCGACCACAATGATCATGGTAACTTGCGTTCTCATGTTCTTCATTCACAACCATGTAAATGGTGCGTGTTATTTTTATTTTGATTCTGACTATTTTATTCACGATACAACGAAAAAGGATATGATATTAACATTTTTTTTGGTTTTTTTAAAAATATTGGTGATACGAAATAACAGAGGTGAATGCGAAGGTGTGCATAAAATCAAAAACCTTCGATGAGAACTGTGGGTGGGATGGAAACAAGGCTTGCATAAAAGGATTTAATAAAATTAAAAAGTACCCTATTTCTTGCAAGTGTGTCCATGTAAACCCTACGGTGAGCAGCACACGTAACTGCACCTGTAAATTTCCAAAGTCTCCCTGCTAACATTCCATCTAGTTGTTATAAACCAGTATCTCTTTGTTACTAACTTACTATAAGTTCGAGAAATGAATACACGTAAAAGGTCGGTGTATTTCCTTTATCGAAAAAAAGAAGGTCGTTGCATTAAACATGGCAGATAAAGTTAGCCGTGCGCGTTTAACGTAATTTGGAATATTTTTGTTACTTCTATCTCCATGTAAAATCAGTAGAGTTATAATTTAACAAGATCAGTTCGGTTATATCAATGAAACTTCGAATATGGACTCATTATTTAGGACCGACGTCTTATCTTATGGTCAAGCGGATACGAACTTATTGTTTAGGGTCCATTTGAATATTCAGAGAAAGTTGCATTCGTAAATACATTCCTTTGTGAAAATTAATATAGGCACTTCTATAGATTGGAATATCACAGATTGATCAAAAAAAAAATTTATATATACGTTTTCACACCATTCTTTTATAACTAGAACTCTCCTTCTGGATCGGATTCTGAGTTGTTAATTTCTAACTGATTTCACTAACAATAATCTGAATATATTTTTCTACATATTTTTTTAGTTAGTATTACGATTAAACAAAAAAAAAATGTATATTGGTTATTGGAAGTGGAAGGTGCACACATACATCGTCATGCGACCCACCATATAGGCTATGAGCCTATGAGGCACGGAACTTGTTAGAATGTCTCTTTCTTCCTTAACAACTCACTTATATTGCTATTATTTTGATGGTTATTTTAATCATCACCTAACTACTAATGGAAAAAAACTCCATATTTTGATTAACACATTTGGATTGGGTGTTGAGGTAATCACTGCACGTTTTAGATTATAAAATACATATATATGTTTTTTTTGTTAGATTTAGTTTTGCAGATCCATTGGTAAGACTCAACTAATTATAGCCAAAAGCTATGAGCAAAAGTAACCATTACTGACTACTGAGAAAATGAAAAGTATAGAAAACGAAAAAATGAGATAGATATATATTTTACATATAGTATTTTAACATCCAAGCTTAACATAAAAAAAAATCAAGAAAAACAGCACCAACTGTTAGTTGATTCATAGCTTTCATGCAAAAATTTATTCTGCATCCTTGGTTGGTTGGTCTAAAAAAAAAAAAAAAAAAAACTAAACGACGAACAATCTATCAATCATTTAGATTTGGTTGTGTCATAACAGTCAGCTACAATGTTCCTTTCAATTTCTGTTTTAAAATTATTTTGAACATGTCCAACGATCACAATTTAATATATCATTACAATTGGATGATTTTATTCAAAAAAAAAGCATATATAGTTCAAACAGTTGACAAACACTTTTACAAACCATTCATAATTTTAATGCCATGTACACTTTTTACTCAGTGTAATGATGATGTGATTCCTAACTTGTGACAAAATATATCAAGAATTAAATCACTGTTAAGATATGATGCTGTGATTCTTAACTTGTGTTTCTAACTTATGATTACGATTTACGAACACCTATTCTCAGTGGCGAATCTAGAAAATTTATTGAGTGGGGGCAAAAAACTAATTAAGAACACACTAAAATTGAGGGAAAGGGGTTGTAGGGATTTTGATCCATGGTTTAGTGGGAGCATGTTGAAGAATCAGACCAAATATGCTGTTGAAATTCTGATGTATCCTATACAAATAAATATATTTGTAGTCTTATACAAATAAATATATTTGTAGTTTTTACTGGTGGCAGCTGCCCCCACCTTGTTCAACGTAGATCCGCCCCTGCCTATTCTAATTTCTAAAACACTACGATATTGATTTGTAAGAAATAAATGTGTTTCTTCCACATCTTTTCATGTTTATTCACAACACAACCTCCCCCAAGAATATAAGTATTCTAATTTTCATATTTTAATAAGTAGTTAGAGACTTTTTATAATATGGTTTGGTGTTGATTATATATAAATTAGTTTGGTTAATACGAAGCTAAAAAGAAGAATCGTGGGGAGCATTAGCTTACTAAGACTTTTTCTTCTTCTACTACTACTAACAACTTCATGCCCTCCAAATCCTTATGCCGACAATCCCCAGACTTATTTAATTAATAAAATCTTGTTCTTTTAATAATAATACACTAAAATTTATTTTGAACTTCAACACCTAAAACCTCTCTTTGTGATCCCGACATTAACAGAACAATCATTGAACACGAGTAGCATTGTCTTAGAACGACTTCTTATATACTTCATTCAAAATCCTTTTCCCTCTCTCACATTCATTCACCTCTACATTTCCAAATAAGCTCCGTTTATAGAGTTATCTTGCAGCACAAGAAAGTAAAAAAGTTTGTGTCAACTTAAGAGACAAATGACAGAGAAGGATCTTCTTTTCGATACAATACTTACTCGTAGCTTTAGCAAAAATCAACAGAAAAGACTTGGCTATGGAGCTTTCATTGCGTGTGTTTTCTTCGTCTTCACTCTTTGCACCGTCTTTAAACCTTATCTCAGCCCATTACCAACAGGTACGTCCCTTCACATCCTTTTATAAAAACGTAGAAACAATAACGAAACCACGGGTTAATGGTGGGTGCTACGAGGTTCGAATCCACTGTTCTTAGATTATAGGCGACATGGATATCTAATTCTCCTTGCGACTAACCGAGTCAGATGGATGCCGGTGGTCAGACTCCCAAAGATTAGTCGGTTGAGTTACGGTCCACCGTATATACTGGATCAAAAAAAAATAACGAAATAACATTTATTTGTCTTGCTTTCTTCAGTGGAGTTGCAATTATCAGTGGACGCTGGTCTCAGGATGCTGAGAGTGACAGAAACGCAGAAACCGCAAGCTTTGAGTAGTACTTCACCCACTTCAATCTCTGAAGAACAAGCTGTTTCAGGTTCACATTCTTAACCATTCTATTTAATTTAATAGTTTTATCAATTTTCTAAAAATCGCTAGGTGATAGATAGAAACCTTATAGAAGATTATTGTTTATACAATCGTTTAAGCCAAATTTTTTAAAAATTAGTTTGAATAAATTGTTTTATTTATATCTGATTTGCCGCTAGATGCTCGTTTAGGCTGATTTTTAGAATTCTGGTTTTACTCAGTTTCTACAAAAGTTTTATGATTCTTGACCATTTTTTTTTCTTTTGGTGAATTTTCAGATGGTAATAAAATGGGGGAAACGGTAAAATGTAAAACGCAATCAAGAACAGAGGTATGCGAATTAAACGGCGACGTAAGAGTCCACGGTAAATCCGCGACAATTTTAACCACGATCACGTCTGCGTTTTCGGGGAATACCACGTGGCATATGAAACCTTACGCGAGAAAACGAGACCCTGGGGCCATGAACAGCGTTAGAGAATGGACGGTGAGATTAGATAAAAACGCCGAGCGTTTAGAAAACGCTAATTTCTCATCGCGTTGCGTTAAGAATCATACCGTTCCGGCGATAGTTTTCTCTCTGGGAGGTTACTCGATGAACAACTTCCACGCTTTCACCGATATCGTGGTTCCTCTTTACACGACGGCGCGTAGGTTCAACGGAGAAGTTCAGTTCCTCGTGACGAACAAGAACCAGCCGTGGATCAATAAGTTCAAGGAGATTTTGAAAAGTCTCTCGAATTACGATCTGATTAATATTGATGAAGAAGATGAAACGCACTGTTTCACCACCGTCATCATCGGCCTCAAAATCCATCCAGAGTACTTCAAAGAGCTGACGATTGATTCTTCATTCTCGGAGTACTCCATGTCCGATTTTCGGAGGTTCCTAAGAGACGCATACTCGCTGCCAAACGCCGCCGTGGATCCGCGGCGGAGGAGGCCACGGATCCTGATTCTCTCGAGAGCCGGATCGCGAGCGTTCACGAACACCGATTTGATCGCTAACGCGGCGGGAGAGATCGGATTCGAAGTCGTGGTGGCGGAAGCGAGCACAGGCGGCCTCGCGAGGTTCGCGGAGACGGTGAATTCGTGCGACGTGATGCTCGGGGTTCACGGCGCGGGGCTAACGAACATGGTGTTTTTGCCGGAGAACGCGGTGGTGATTCAGATACTTCCGATCGGTGGATTCGAGTGGCTGGCGGAGACGGATTTCGGGAGGCCGGCGAAGGGGATGAATCTGAGGTATTTGGAGTACAAGATCGCGGCGGAGGAGAGCTCGCTTCTCCGGAAGTACGGACGCGATCACGAGATCGTTAGAGATCCATCGGCGGTTGCGAAACGCGGGTGGATGGCGTTCAAGTCGACCTATTTGGTACAGAACGTGACTGTTGATATTAACCGGTTTAAGCCGGTTCTTGCCAAAGCTTTTGAGTTATTGCAGAGGCAGTCGATGTAAAAGAAATATTTACTGCATGCGTATACTGTAAATTTTCTAGTCGGGTCGGAGTATTTTATCATTAAACACTTAAATTTAGATTTTACCACTAAATCATGTACTGCTATTTCATGAGTTGAATAACCAAAAGAGAATCAAAATCACCAAAACTATCTTCAATGTTGAAGAGTCTTTACTTGCATTAAACAAGCCGCAAGGGAACCAGTGGATACAGAAAAGAGCCTTGGCCATAGCTCGTCTTAGAGCTTTACATGGCTTTAGAGAAAGCAAAGTCACACTCTTCTTGATGCTACAGACTCTGTCCAGAGTTTCAGCATCAGGTAATACTTTTTCTGTTGTTACTACTAAATCCATCGTAATTTGATCAGTTTGCCCAAGAAAGATGTTTATACATTTATTTATTTGATTATCATTCAATGTAAATATTCATAAACAAAGACTATCATGAGCGGTAAATGAAAATCTGGTCATAAAGTTCCTCAATGTCTTCTCTTATTCTTTCTGCCAATGATTTCAGTTTTCAACTTAAGCTGTTCTCATCGGATTAACGACACTATATAGCAGTCAAATGCTAATACGTGAAAGGTATTTAATCGTAGAGTCTTCACCGTTAAACATTAAACAAATCATACGGCTGCCGTCTCTGAAGATTAAATTAGCCCTTAAAAGAAATGATTATATTAGGAAATTGAGTCTCTTGCATATGTAATCTAGATTTTTTTATATTATGGTTTGGTGTTCATTATATATAGTATTAATTTACTTAAAACGAACCTAATGAAAAGGAAGAATCGTGGTGAGCATTCATTAAGCTTCTAACTAAGACTTCTTCTTCTAATGCTACTAACAACTTCATGCCATCCAAATCCTTAAACGCTCCAATGCCGGCAAGGCGGCAATCCCCAGACTTATTAATTAATAAAATCTTGTTCTTTTAATAATAAACTGAAATTTTAGTTGTTCTGATCTTTAGCCGTAGAACTTAGGTCATGACTAACCCAATAATTTTTTTATGGGGTTCTTATTTTTTTTTTAATTTAAAAAAAAAACTAATCAATTATGGACTGTCACGTGTTAGTGGATCCCGTGAACGGTATAAGAAGTGAAGCAAATTAGATTTTTATTTAGAAGTTTTAAGAGATGGTTTTTAACGTTTTAGTGGGGTTAATGGAGCCCGTGAATGGTACAAGAACTCAAGCAAATTAGATTTTTATTTAAAAGTTTTAAGAGATGGTTCTTAACGTTTTAGTGGGCCCCGTCCAATAAGAACCCACAACCCCCCCATTAATCAATCATGCTCTTATGTTCGTGATACTGTCTTAAGATCTAGACCTTCACAGAAACAATCATTGAACACGAGTAGAATTGTCGTAGGACGATTTATATACCCATACAAAATCCTTTCCCACATTTATTCACCTCTACATTTGCGAGTAAACCCTGGTTCTATGGTTCCCTTGCAGCACAAGAAAATAAAAAAGTTTGCGTAACTTGAGAGACAAGAGAAATGAAAGAGAAGTTTCTTCTTTACAGTACAATACTTGCTCGTAGCTTTAGCAAAAATCAACAGAAAAGACTTGGATATGGAGCTTTCATTGCCTCTCTTTTCTTCATCTTCACTCTTTGCACCATCTTTAAACCTTGTCTCATCCCATTACCAATCGGTAAGTCCCTTTTACAACGCTTTCAAAGCACTCAGAAAACGCAGAAACAATAACGTTTTTTTTCCTTTCTTTGTTTTTCAGTGGAGTCACAATTATCAGTGGACGCTGGTCTAAGGATGCTGAGAATAACAGAAACTCAGAAACCGCAAGCGTTGAGTGGCAGCAACTATGCAACGTCTCAGAATAACATTACATCAAAAGCAACAAATACGAAGAGCTTAACCAGTTCTGAAAATGACAAGCTTAGTGTTTGCAGCGACACAAGCTTGCCCAAGAATCATCTTGATTCGTTTAACTGTACTACACCCACTTCAATCTCCAATGAACAATCTTTTTCAGGTTCACATTCTTAACAATCGTCTTTGCCTTTTTTTTTAATTGTTTTAATCAATATCTACGATTCTGACAATGTTTTGGTGAATTTTCAGATGGTGATAAAATGGAGGAAACTGTAAAATGTAAAAAGCAATCAAGAACAGAGGTATGCGAATTAAACGGCGACGTAAGAGTCCATGGTAAATCCGCGACGATTCTGACCGCGATCACGTCTGCGTTTTCGGGTAATTCCACGTGGCAAATGAGACCTTACGCGCGAAAAGGGGACCTTGTGGCAATGAATCGCGTTAGAGAATGGACGGTGAAATTAACACAAAACGCTGATCAGTTAGAGAACGCTAATTTCTCATCGCGTTGCGTTAGGAATCACAGCGTTCCGGCGGTGGTTTTCTCTCTCGGAGGTTACACGATGAACAACTTCCACGATTTCACCGACGTCGTGGTTCCTCTTTACACGACAGCGCGTAGGTTCAACGGAGAGGTTCAGTTCCTCGTGACAAACAAGAATCAACCGTGGATCAACAAGTTTAAGGAGATTTTGAAAAGTCTCTCGAATTACGAACTTATCTACATCGACGAAGAAGATGAAACGCACTGTTTCACCACCGTCGTCATCGGCCTCAATCGCCATCCAGAGTACTTCAAAGAGATGACGATCGATCCTTCGTATTCCGAGTACTCCATGTCCGATTTCCGGAGGTTCCTTAGAGACACATACTCGCTGAGAAACGCCGCCGTGAGTACTGGAGAGAGTCCGCCGCGGAAGCCTCGGATCCTGATTTTATCGAGAGCCAGATCGCGAGCGTTCACGAATACCGACGAGATCGCGCACGCCGCGGGAGAGATCGGTTTCGAAGTCGTGGTGGCGGAAGCGAACACAGGCGGCCTTGCGAGGTTCGCGGAGACGGCGAACTCGTGCGACGTGATGCTCGGCGTTCACGGCGCGGGGCTAACGAACATGGTGTTCTTGCCGGAGAACGCGGTGGTGATTCAGATACTTCCGATCGGTGGATTCGAGTGGCTGGCGGATACGGATTTCGGGAGGCCGGCGAAGGGGATGAATCTGAGGTATTTGGAGTACAAGATCAAGGCGGAGGAGAGCTCGCTTGTGCGGCAGTACGGCCGCGATCACGAGGTCGTTAGAGATCCATCGGCGGTTGCGAAACGCGGGTGGGCAGCGTTCAAGTCGGCGTATTTGGTAGGGCAGAACGTGACCGTTGATATAAACCGGTTCATGCCGGTTCTTGCCAAAGCTTTTGAGTTATTGCAGAGGTAGTTGGTACAAAATAAATATTTACTGCACACGTATACTTTAAATTCTTGTAGTCGG
>CAJHQP010003000.1:0-74466 GCA_905132765.1 Moricandia arvensis
CGATGTATGAACCCGGACAAGCAAGATGTGAAGGCGCTGGTGGCAAACCTTCCAAAGATTTGGAACCTGGAGAACCGAGTGCTGGGAACAGATTTGGGCTTGGGGAAATTTCAGTTTGATTTTAACGAGGAGGAGGATCTTGAAGCTGTCCTTAGCAAACAACCTTTTCACTTTGATTACTGGATGTTGGCTTTGGAGAGATGGCAACCTCGTCGGGAGCAGAGTTTTCCTTCTCAAATCATCTTCTGGGTCAAGGTATTGGGTGTTCCCCTTGAATTCTGGGCGGCACAGACCTTTGAGAGTATTGGGGAGGCCCTGGGAGACTGGCTGGAGGTGGATCTGGATCAAGGAAGGATTAAAGTGAAGATCGACGGCTACAAGGAGCTCATGTTTGAGACCACAATTGATTTCACAGGCGGAGAGTTTCATGATGGAGAAGAGGTGCTGGTTTCTCTCAAATATGAGAGACTGTTTGGGTATTGTGAGTTCTGCCACAGTCTTTGCCATGATGGGAAGATATGTGATCTAAATCCGAAAAAGGAAGCAAAGAAGAAGGACTCTCGTGAGGATCATCCTGATATACATGATGAGAGAGCGAGAAGTTACAGGGGTGTTGTTCTCAATGGCCACAGAAACCAGTATGAACGGGAAAGGGCACCAAGAGAGTACGTTGGCAATGGCAAAGGGAAAATGTATGAGGAACATGCTCATCAATGGGTACGAGTGGCTGAAAGGGATCATAAGCGGCCTTATTCCTCTCGGTCCTATCCTAGGGAGGATGGAGGTGGATCACGTCACAGGGGCGCTCATAGGGTGATGGATAGCAGAAGGCATGGTGATGATTCGGTCCGAAGGGAGCAAGGAGAGAATAGAAACTCACCGAGGAGGGGAACACCAGCTTCACAAGAAGCGGATGAGAATGCGAAGGCAATACGAGGAGTGGAGGAGCGTAGTACAAACCGACTTATGGAATTAACAGTTGCTGTCCCACCCAAGGTTTTTTCTGAGTCCCAGAGTATGGTTCATGAGGAAGGGGTAGAGAAGGGGTTAGGTTATACGGATGATATTATTCTAGATAAGAGGGAAAAGGAGGGTGAGGAGAACAGGATGGTCGATGGTGTGGAGTTTGAGAGGGGTTTTAGTGATGAGGAGGAGTTTCAAAATCTCACTGATGGGGAGGTTGAGGGAACCGAAAGTGTGCTTCTAGAGAATAAGGGTGTTCATGTGTCAAAGGTTCACATCGAGGAGACAGGGGACTTGGGAGCTGGCCATGAGAAAGCTAAGAAAAAGAAGGGACCACGAAGACTGTTATTTAAACATGCGACAGTGGGTACTTCTAAGCAGAAGTTGGTGCAGGCCATGTTATCACCGAGGAAGCGCATGCAGAGCAAGGCTGGTGTGCGTCAGGGAGAGGCCACTCGCCAGGTCGAGGATAAGGGTTCTTTAATCCCAAAGCACAACGTTACTAAATCTTAAGTGTTTTATGTTTTGTCAAGGGTACTCTAGTGGGTGGTGGGAGTTTTTCATTTCGTCCTGGTGTTTTCTTTATGTCGTTTTAATAAGCTCCATGAGTACATCTTCATGGGGTATTGTTGGGGTATTTCGATTACATGTTTGTCTTACATTTGTGAGGCGGGTTGTTTTGGTATTGCACTGGAATAAGATGATGCTACGGGTTGCTCATAGCGTTTCTTTTATTTTAAAGATTAGAACTACATTAGGATTTGAGTATTTGAATTCCCACAAGCACTCTAATCATCAGGATGGCCTCTCTGGCTTATTTTGGACGTTTAGAAATAGACTGGTGGGAGACTGTGCACAGGTTCGACAAGTGCATTTGGTCTCTTTAAACCAATGTTGCGGGAGGCTGCTACAACACTTCAGGCATGAAGACTTGGCTGTTTTTCGTGACACTAAAAGGATGTATAGTAGCATAATGACACCTCATAAAGGAAGTTGGGCTCGAAGTGGATTTTTCAACAGGATTTTACATAGCTGGAGGGTGCAGGTGTTGAAATATTGGCAATCCAACAGCTTCATGTTCTGGAAATGTAATGCTTGTTCTTTATCTCTCGGGTGGAAAAATGTAAGGGATCCAGTGGGGGGTGGTAGAAATTTATTTACAATTCTTCGAGTTACTATTGGTGCACAAGAGGGTACTAGCAGGGATTCTTTACACCCATTTGACAATCACTCACCAAGTTTTTATTATGAGAGTATTAAGCTGGAACTGTAGAGGAATGGGGAGTAAATGGACTATTAGTTATTTAAGAGAGATATGGCATAAACATAAACCAGATTTTTTGTTTCTGTCAGAAACAAAACAATATGGTGATTTTGTTCAAGGCTTTCAAGCACATCTCGGATATGATAAGTTGGCTAAGGTGGATCCAATTGGTAGGAGTGGGGGTCTCGCTCTTTTGTACAATGAGGAGTATCAAGTTCAGGTTCTATTCTCAAGTAACCGGATGATTGACGTGGAAGCAGTGGCGATGGGGAGGAGGGTTTTTCTAACTTTTGTGTATGGAGATCCAGTACAACATTTAAGGGAGCAAGTCTGGGAACGTTTAACTCGGTATGGGCTAGCTCGATCGGAACCCTGGTTTTTGATAGGTGATTTTAATGAAATCACCGGCAATCATGAGAAGGAGGGGGTGCCTTGCGTAGTTTGGCCTCTTTTGTTCCGTTTAATAATATGATCACAAATAGTGGTTTGATTGAATTCCCGGTTCGAGGTAATAGCATGTCATGGCAAGGTCGGAGAGGAAAGGGGAGAGGAGCGGTAATGATAAGATGTCGCCTCGACCGAGCACTAGCAAACGAAGAATGGCATTCAGTGTTTCCATGTTCCTACACAGAATATTTGGGGATGGTGAGCTCGGATCATCGTCCAGTAGTGGCATATATGGAGGATAAGGTCTATAAGAGGAGGGGACAATTTCGTTTCGACAAGAGGTGGATTGGGCAGGAGGGCCTTATGGAATCAATTGTTGCTGCCTGGACGGCAGCAAATAATGGCCAGGGAGAGGGGGTGGTCACAAAAATCAGTAACTGCAGGCATGAGATAGCAAGGTGGAGGAAAAATAACCCACCATATGGAAAAGAGAAAATTTATGATCTTCAAAGGGCCCTGGAAGAGGTACAGATGGATGATAATAGAACACAAGAAGACATCCTGGAGGTATCTCGGAAGTTACAAGAAGCATACAAGGAGGAAGAGGACTACTGGCATCAAAAGAGCCGTCATATGTGGCACTCTTCGGGAGATCTTAACACAAAGTTCTATCATGCCCTAACAAAACAACGAAGGGTGCGTAACAGAATCGTCGGGCTCCATGATGATGCTGGCAATTGGATAACAGAGGAAGAAGGGGTGGAACAAGTAGCAGTGACCTATTTTGAGGGCTTATTTACTTCCTCTTCCCCAGAGGATTTTGATAGTTTTCTGGAGGAAGTTCCCTCAAACATCACACCCCAAATGAATCAAAGGTTATTGAGTATGGCCACGGAGGAGGAGGTTCGACAAGCTTTATTTATGATGCATCCAAGCACCAGGTCCTGACGGAATGACAGCGCTTTTCTTCCAGCACTCCTGGCATGTCATCAAAAAGGATTTGGTAGAGATGGTTAATCATTTTCTGGTCTCAGGAGTTTTGGATGCTCGTTTAAATCTTACTCATATTTGTATGATTCCGAAGACGGAGAGACCCACTCGGATGACAGAGCTAAGGCCGATAAGCCTGTGTAATGTTGGATATAAGATTATCTCAAAAGTTTTATGTCAACGGCTGAAAATTTGTTTGCCCAGGCTAATATCGGAAACCCAATCAGCTTTTGTCCCAGGAAGGTTGATTTTGGACAACATTTTAATTGCTCAGGAGATGTTTCATGGCTTACGAACAAATAAATCTTGTCAGGGGAAGTTTATGGCGATCAAAACAGACATGAGTAAAGCCTACGATCGGGTGGAATGGAATTTTATTCGAGCTTTACTTCACAAGATGGGATTCGATCCGCATTGGACAACGATTATGATGGAATGCATATCGTCTGTTCAGTATCGAGTGTTGATAAATGGTCAACCAAAGGGCTCCATTATCCCCCAGCGAGGATTAAGACAAGGGGATCCATTGTCTCCGTATCTTTTTATTATGTGTACGGAGGCTTTAATCTCCAATATCAAGAAGGCGGAGCGACAAAAGCGATTAACAGGAATGAAGGTTGCTCGAGCGTGTCCGGCAATTTCTCATCTTCTCTTTGCAGATGATAGTCTTTTCTTTTGCAAGGCGCACCCGGAGGAGTGTCAAACTATACTAACCATACTCAAGGATTATGAGGCTGTTTCGGGTCAATTAATAAATTTTCAGAAGTCTTCAATTCAGTTTGGCCATAAGATTGGGGGTGCGAACAGACAAGAGCTTAAGGATATAATCGGAATACAAAATGTAGGAGGCATGGGTACATATCTAGGTTTGCCAGAGAGTTTGGGTGGGTCTAAAATACAAGTCTTTGGATTTGTCCAGGAACGTTTAAACAAAAGAGTCAATGGATGGACTTTTCGATTTTTTACTAAGGGAGGGAAGGAAGTAATCATCAAATCGGTGATTACGGCGTTACCAAATCATGTGCTGGCCTGCTATAGGTTACCGAAGGCCATCACGAAGAAACTAACGAGCGCAGTAGCACAATTTTGGTGGAGTTCTGGGGGAAGCACAAGAGGAATGCATTGGAAATCATGGGATAAACTGTGCCTAAGCAAGGAGGTGGGAGGCCTGGGCTTTAAGGACATCGAGGACTTCAATACGGCCATGCTAGGCAAGCAACTTTGGCGCCTTATTGAGAAACCACATGCCCTGTTCTCCCATGTTTTCAAAGGTCGGTACTATAGGAATGCGTCACCCCTAGAACCGATTCACTCATATTCTCCGTCATATGGATGGAGGAGTATGACCTCAGCTAGATCTCTGGTTAGCAAAGGACTAATTAAACGGGTGGGATCAGGAGCATCCATCTCAGTATGGAATGATCCATGGATTCCATCCACTCGCCCGAGACCAGCAAATAAAAAACAACAAAATTTTATTCCAGGCCTTACAGTGGAGGCCCTCATCAACACAGACACGCGTACTTGGAATTTGCAGGTGATTCGAGATCTAGTAGATTCCCAGGATGCGAAGATAATTGAAAGTATTCCACTTGGTATGACACAGAGGGACGATAGGATTGGATGGCATTTCACCAAAAATGGAAAATATACAGTTAAGTCAGGCTATCAGGTTGAACGGGTTTACCCGGATAGAGGACGGCCGCCCGAGTTTCAGGGACCTACAGTGGATGATCTAAAAGCTTTCTGCTGGAAGGTACGGTGCCCTCCCAAGATTAAACATTTTCTATGGCAATTGTTATCGGGTTGTATTTCGGTTAAGAAAAATCTACAGGCAAGAGGGATAAAGGGTGATATTTGTTGTGACCGATGTGGTGCTGAAGAAGAAACAGTCAACCATGTCTTTTTTGAATGTGCACCTGCACGTCAAGTTTGGGCTTTGTCAACGATCCCTCTGAACCCCCTAACTTTCCCGACAGGATCCCTATTTACAAATATGGACCATTTATTTTGGCGAGTCACTCCCAAGATGGACAATCATCATTACGCATGGATATTGTGGTACATCTGGAAAGGGCGAAACAATAAAATTTTTAGTAATTTGGACGTGGATCCGCAGGACACACTCAATTTAGCAGTGACAGAATCCACTCTATGGGCGGAGGCCCAAATAAAGGTACAACAGCGTGAAACACGGCCAGGGGCATCTATGGTTTTACCGTCTATTCCAGGACGCTGGTGTTTTATTGATGGCTCATGGAAAACTAACGACATGTTTGATGGTCATTGTTGGTATAGTACTCTTGAAGGTTTCGTGGGTTTAATGGGTGCAAGAAATGTTCGAGCTAGTCTCTCACCGCTTCATTCTGAGGTGGAAGTGCTTATCTGGGCAATGGAGAGTATGCGGAATTTGCGTCAGTATCAGGTTACGTTCGCAACAGACTGTTCTCAACTGGTGAAGATGGTTTCGGAACCAGACGAATGGCCAGCTTTTTCAAGTTACCTGGAGGATATTAGGATGCTTCAAAGTAGTTTCCACAGCTCGGCGGTCATCTATGTACCAAGGACACTGAACTCACAGGCGGATAGTCTAGCACGCAGTGCGAGAAAACAATCGTCTTTCGTTGTTCACATGGACACCGAGCTACCGGTTTGGTTCACAGAGTCTATTTGAGTCTGTATTTTCGATGGCAAAAAAAAAAAAAAAAAAAGAAGTCTACAGCTTGTAGACTTCTATTTATTAAAAGTAGACTTCCAAAGAATATAATCTTAAATAACTCTTTGGTTTTTGTTTTATCATAAAGGATAAATAGGTAATTTCTTTACCCATTAGTTTTGCATTTAATTGAATGAATGGCCTATTTTTGCATTTAAATTATGTTATAGGTTAATATCTATTAAAATTAAACTTTTTTCATATAATTATATGATTACGTTTATTTTGTTATAATTTTTTTAAACCATTAATCATAAAATTTTCAATATGATATTTTTAATATTTTTGGTAAATGTTTTTGTTTTAAAAATTCAAAACATAACATATAAAAAAATAAAAATTTATTGTATGGTTATATAATTATTTAAATTATTATAATAACATAAAATATTTAAAAATAATGGAAGATACACAAATTGTTATTAAAATTTTATTATTAAAATTATTAATTTATATATATATATATATATATTCAAAGAAGATAATTCCATAGCTTTAATTAAGGAAAAAAATATGAATTATAGATTTTTAATTAAATTTATGGTTAATTTAATAAAAATATAATATATATTTTAGATTGGCCAATATATTTCTCTAGAAACAGTAAAAAAATCTAATAATAACACGTTCTTGTTATTTTTTGGATAATATACAAGGGATAGAAAAGTAACCTATCGGCTCCAAAAGTTAATATAGTGTCAAGTAACTCCGAGTTATTTATGATCTATTGTTGGGTTTGATCATAGAATATGGGTTTCGTGCTATACAACCGTTAAGGCCCAATTGTAAAATAAAATCCTATTTTTCTTTGTCTGTCTTGTACAACAAACAAAGTTCACATCTCAAGACATAGCCTCTTCGTCGAGCAAGCAAAAGAAGCAAAGAAAAGGCGATCAGAAACTGAAAAGCAAATCCTTCCTCTGAGGTAAAATCTTTACTCTTTTCTGTATTTTGTTTTCTGGGTTTCGGAATCATCTTCAGTACCCTCGTTTTTGAGTCTCTGGATCTGTCTTTTGCTGCATCTGTGTTTCGCTGAGGATTAGATAAACCCTAAGGTAGCTGAGATTCTGGGTGAGATGTAGTTACTCTTACATAGTGAGTGTGTACTAGCGAAGCTTCTTCGATCTTTCTCTTAGACCTAATAGTTCTGAAGGTTTTTATCGATCTGAAAGTAACAGAGCTTAATTTGGGAGAATCTAGCACTCTGATGTTGAAATTTGAAACCCTAATTTTAAGGGAGAATAAATTAAGCTCAAAGTTCCAGTTTTTATTGATTTTTTTTTAATCCGAAAGCATGTTTCTTTTGAGACCAAAGCCTTAAGCTTTAAGAATAGTCTAAAGACCAAAGCTTTTGTTGTTTTTCCTATCTGTTTTAGGTTGTTAAAACATGTCTCGAAGATATGATAGCCGTACCACAATCTTCTCCCCTGAAGGCCGTCTCTACCAAGTTGAGTACGCCATGGAGGCCATTGGTAACGCCGGTTCCGCCATTGGTATCTTATCCAAAGACGGTGTCGTCTTGATCGGCGAGAAGAAAGTCACTTCCAAGCTTCTTCAAACCTCCACCTCCGCTGAGAAAATGTACAAGATCGATGACCATGTCGCCTGTGCTGTTGCTGGTATCATGTCTGATGCCAACATACTCATCAACACGGCTAGAGTCCAAGCTCAACGCTACACCTTCATGTACCAGGAGCCCATGCCTGTTGAGCAGCTTGTTCAGTCTCTCTGTGATACTAAACAAGGCTACACTCAGTTTGGTGGTCTTCGTCCCTTTGGAGTTTCCTTTCTTTTTGCAGGATGGGACAAGAACCATGGGTTTCAACTGTATATGAGTGACCCGAGTGGGAACTACGGTGGTTGGAAAGCTGCAGCTGTGGGAGCTAACAACCAGGCGGCTCAGTCTATTCTGAAACAAGACTACAAGGACGATGCAACCAGAGAAGAGGCGGTCGAGCTTGCCCTGAAGGTTCTGAGCAAGACGATGGACAGCACTAGCTTGACATCCGAGAAGCTTGAGCTTGCAGAGGTGTTTCTGACTCCATCAGGGAGTGTTAAGTACCATGTTCACTCTCCTGACTCGCTCACCAAGCTGTTGCTGAAGCATGGTGTGACTCAACCCGCTGCTGAATCATCCTGAGCACAAAACTATTGCCGAGTCTTGATCTCTGCTTGGTGCTGTCTCCCCTTTATCTATCTTGTTAGTTCTATGTTTCACAGCTTTCATTTTAAGTTTGATGTTTATTAGACTATGGTGATGAAACTGGAATTTCACAATGTTATGAGAATCTTATCTGAAGCTACTTTGTGTTGAAATTTTCTCTATCACTCTATGCACAATTATCATTGTAAGCGACAAGCTACAGCCTCAGTTTTCCAGCAACACTGATCAAGAACAGAGCTTAGGAAGTGATCTGTTGCTTCCTCTGGTCGTGCTCTTTGATCTCTTCTTGATAACTTCCATCTGATTCTGCATTTTCAAACACGCTCTCTCCAACTCAATTACCCTCCACTGAATCCCTTCTATATGTTCTTTCAACTTCTCATTGTCTCCTGAACTCTCAACCTTCTCCACTCGGAGTATGAGCCGGTTGTGTTGTTGCACATCTTGTATCTGAATCTCTTGAAACTTTGTGTTACGTGAAATGTGTGCTCTTGATTCGGTTGAAAGCTTCTTGTATCTTAAAGTTCTTATTAAGTTGAGTTTATCACCATTGGTTAATCCTGCGTGAGCCTGAACGAGACAAAGAAAATGATCATAACTTATACATTTTTGAAGTTGAGATGATTCTTGAAACGTACCTCGAGATACATATCAATAGCACGATAGATATGTTCATGAGACTCTCTTGCTGAATCTGGAATGATAGTGAGGAGAGAATGAAACTTTGAAGGCTTCAAGCAAGGATCAGCTGCTACTTCAGCTATGTACTGATCAATTAATCTTGCCACTTTCTTCAGTTGTGATTCTCTCTTTGCTTCGTCGAGGAAAGCTTTTGTGACTCTAAGAACAAGATTCACGTAGTACAAGTGACTAGACTTCAGTGGAGATGGAACAAGAAGATTATCAAGTGTTGCTTGATCCAGTTGTTGACCAATCATAAGCTCCAGTTTGTTCATAACACTTTTGTTTATGTTTAATCCAAGAGCAAGCCTCAAAACACCAAAGAGGCTCTTGTAAGGAACACAGCTTCTATCTAACACGTAAAGAGTATCGATGGTGGTTTCAAGAATCTCTCTTTTCTCATTACAAGAAGCAGAACAGAACTTGACCTTCTGGTAATAAAGCAAGAACCTGCTTATGGTAAGATTATCGAACTTCCGCGGTATCATCAGCTTCAAGAACGTTTTAACCAAGCCTGGACTTAGAACAAGAACCTCATCGAACCACCATGTTATCCGAGAAGAGGTATTCTTGAAACTCTCTGTGCTTTTACTGTCACAAGAAAACCGAAGTAAGCTGCTATCTGGTGAAGGTGACCAAGCAGAAGCAGCACTAGAGGGACTCCTTTCAATGGATAAACACAGTTTCTCCACAAGCGCATCCATCAGTTTCGCGGCTAAAGAATCAGTGTAAGACGATGCTCCAAGTTCTTGACACTGTTTTAGACCAAGAAGAACCTCTGGCCAAGCCCAAAACCGAATCTCTTCCATACACTTCTCTGTTTGTTCCAAGACTTTAGTGACTTCCATAAACTTAGCAGCACAATGGAACAAGACTACATTCGAAGGTACCAAAGTGAATTGACCGTTGTTGTAGCAGAATCTTGATATAAGCTCAAAACTCTCAGCTCCACCAGGGAAATCATTAAAGATCACCTTAATATTATTACCATTGGAAGAACTAGTAGATCTCCCAAAAATTTTCCTCAAGGTTCCAGAATACTTGCATATGGTTTTCTAAAATCCAAAAACAAGCAAACTCAGAAGTCATATGATTGTAGAGCTAAGCAAAGTGAATCTTGAAAGACCCACAACTAAAAAGTTTAAACTTTAAAGCAATTTTACTGTTTGTGATTGAACCTTTTATTACAAGAGAAGAGAGAATATGATATCAACTAGAAAAGGGTATCTGTGTCTTCAGCCATGTGAATCTCATAAGTCAACAAAGTGAGAACAAAAGGGAAGTGAACAGTGTTCAAGCAAATTGTATAAGATAGCAACTTCTTAACCTCTTCCTCTTAATGGGGCAAAACTTTGTCTATTTGCAGAGAAGAATGAGAGAAAGTCAAAGGAAAGGTAAGAACAAAAAAATATATGCAATAAATGGTGATGGGGACATTTGATTCATTACTATACAACAGACTTGGACACAATCAGTTAGTTACTGATTTGTTTCACAAGAAGTAAAAAAACTGAACGTAGACACTAAATGCTGAAGGTAGCAGAGTCACACACACACAAGTTCAAGAAACTCACATGAAGTTACTTTAACGAGATTAACATTTAACCCAAGCTAAATAAAGTTAACTATATGGAAGTTGGATAGACCAAGATAAGAAAAAAGTAAAATCTAAACATTGTGAAGTGGTTTAAAGTACTGGTTTTTGAGCTAATTTAGTTGTGTAGAGGCTGAAGAGAAAGAGTTAAGAGTTACTACCTTATTGAGAAAGATAGTTTTTTCTCCGTTGATGTCTACTTCAAGATCAGAGGAAGCTTCCATAGCACAAAGCAGAGAAAGAAACGAAACAACACCCAAAAACAAGTTTATCGATAGAACCCACCTCGATAATTAACAAGATTCTTGATTTTTCTCCAAAAGGAAAAGAGGAAAGAAAGTGTGGTAAAAGAGGAGGGGAGCAATAGAGAGAAGAAGTGGATTGTTATGATGAGAAGAGAAAGAGGACAAAGAGCAAAAGAGCAAGAAACTTTTGTTGGTTTTCTGATTAGTCAGAGTACGACTCTCTCTCTCTCTCTCTTTTGGTGTATGTTTAGTCAATTGGTGAAGCACCCAGCCATTAGTGGTGGGTTTTATATTGTTCTTGACAGAAGCAAAAAAAGGAAGAGTTAAAAAGAGACCAAGCAACAAAGGCGTGTCCCAGCCAAACGTCACTCTGTATTGTCTGATATTGTATCAATTAGTAACTAATCATTATTTTCAGGTACGGGCAAATCTCTCAAATAACTTTTTTTAAAGTTTTTATCACAAAAATAATCTTCAACAACAAAAATGACCAACTAATTTTTTTTTTTAATAATTTTTATTTTATTTTTTTCAATTTTAAACCACACCTCCAAAACCTTATCCCATAACTCTAAACCATAAATCTAGATTAGTTAACCCAAGGGGTGTAAATATATATTTGTCATTTTTTAATCTTTTAATAAATGTTATTTTGATCATTTTTTTTTTAAAGTTATTTTTATGACAAAAACTTTTTTACTATTATTTTAAGGTATTTCTCTTACCCCGATTATTATAAGCCAAATGCTTAACCTTTAGCTATACCGTGTTCCTCTATGACAAATTAGTTTTAAATCTCAGATTCTTACAACTACAAGAAAAATATGTGTTCATGCAAGAATACTGTTCATAGGAGTCCACTAACGAGGAAAATTTAGTCTCTATGGATGCTTTTGACTCAGTTTTATCTTATTCAATTCCTTAATATAAGGTTTCATTTAATATTACTAATGGACTTTGACCCGGATAATCTTGCGATTGCTGATAACTATGATTTATAAATCTTATATATGTGAATATACAAATTTACTAGTAAAATTCAATTTATTAAATTCAGAGAACAACAAAAAAAATAGTTGTTTGACAAACAGGGCATCCGTCACAAGAGAAGAGATAAAGTGTGATGTGTTAACAGAGAGAAAGTAATAACGAAAATATAAAAGTGTGACTGGAGTGAGGTGTTCTCAACCGTTCATGCACCGAATCCCTCCCTAGCGTGGTTGCAAAAAAAGCCATAGAACGGGATCACGTGACTTCCCTCTGACGCTTTTGCTCCTTTTATAAAAGGTCATCTTAACGTATATATATGATACTACTAGAAGGTTTTGGACCGTGATCTATACATCTAAACCATGTAATTTAGGTCTGTCTATAATATTTAATGATGAGATGTCAACTAATCATTGGTATATATAAAATATTTCATATAGATGGTCTCCTGTTTTTATTGCCAAAATTAAGGGGTCATGTCATTTCATCTCTTACATTTTCCTTGAAATTGTTATGGAGGGATTCCTGATTTTGTTCCTTCATATTTTAAGTTTATTACTGAAACGTAGGGATTTTTGTTAAACACAATTGCAAAATTTTAAACATTACTTTCTCACCAACTTTTTAGGTTATATAGTATACTATTAGATAACAGTAGTTAAAGAAAATACCATATGATAGCACTAAAACATGTTTATGTTCCAAAATAGCAAATAACTATGGTCAAATAGTTAAAATTTAGGATTTAGATTTAAGAAGTGAGAATCCAGGGATTAGGTTAGTGTTCATGGTCTAGGATGATATAAAATTCACATTTTTTTAATAATATTTGTTTATGCTAAATGTATCATTCATAAAAAGTCAGGGTTATTTTTTGCTCTTTAATAGATGCTTTTTTATCATTTTATTATGTGTACCATTTGTGACAAAAAAAAAACTATTTTGTGCTTTTTAGAAAATTTGCCTAGTTAAAATGACAAAAGCATTATATTGAAGGGAAACTAGAGCTTGATTTGCACGGTCGTTTTTTTAACTTTTTAAAGTCAAAATATTTGTTTTGTACAAAATAATGGTATATATTTCTAACATTTATATGTATTAAATAGTTGTCTAAATATAATATATCTAAACCACTAATTTCATAGTTTATATTGAATAATTTTTATTTTATTTTTGAACGGTCAAGTGTATGACCCATGTTTCTTATCACATATTTATTGTATTAGATTTGCATTGGTTTATTATTTATATAAAATAAACATAAATAATCTATTGACATACTAATTTATAGTATACTTATATTTTATATAAATTGTCTATCTATATTTTACCGTTTATATGAATATAGTTTTGCTATATAATGAGCTCGCTTTTGTGAAATGTCTCTATGAACAGTCCATCATATGTGTGGAACAACATTTCAACAGTAAGGAAGTTATTTTTATTGGGAATCAGACATAAGATACATTTAGGATACGAGGTCAAGGTGTGGGAGGATCCTTGGATCCCCACTTCACCAGCAAGGCATGCCAGACCTGTGGCTCCAATATTAAACCCAAACATGAGAGTAAGTTTAATCATGAATTGAATGAGTAGAATGTTGGGATACTTGAGGATTATGTCGACCTTGCTGATATACCTTACATAAGGAGTCTGACCATAAGTGGCTCATCGTCGTGATACTTTTTGTTGGAGCTATATCAAAAATGGTCAATACACAGTCAAATCAAGTTATTGGGTGGCACGAAACTTGCTGAAAGCTGAGATGGAAAAGGAGATAATGGAACTTAGTATAACAAAGCTACAAATCTTTGTTCGGAAGATAAAAGCTCCAAAAAGATATATCATCTTATATGGCAACTAATAACTGGTCATGTGGCAGTTAGGAAGAACCTGATAAGGTTAACATGAGATGTGATAACTATTGCCCACGTTGTGGAGAACCTGAAGAATATGTCACCCGTGCAATTTTTGAATGCACGAGCTCTACAAGTCTGGTGTTTATTAGCAACACACACAATTTAGGACATCTTCCCTCTCCCGAACATTTATGCTAATATGGATTACCTCTTCTGGAGGAAAAACAACATTGTCGAACCAGAATTAGACAGAGATCTTTATCCGTGGATAATCTGGTACATCTGGAAGGCCAGAAACAATAAACTCTTTAGGGGAATAGACATAGATCCTTTGGAGCTAGTTCGCTATGCTGAAAGTGAGTGTCAAGCATGGTTCAAGGCAAATGAGAGAGAATCACAAGCCCCAACGGACCATAGTGCAGAAGAACCTCAAGTCTTAAGCTTGCAGAATATTTGTATGATAAATGGATCATGGACACCAACAACACAGTTTAGTGGATGCGGGTTGGTCTGGATGGATAGGTTGGGAAAGGTTGGACTTATGGGTATACTGAATTGCTTTCGCAGAGAATCCGCTATGCATTCTGAGTTGGAGTGCTAGGTTGGGTGATGGAGAATATGAGCATTCGACTTTGGTACAGACTGCAAAGATTGATCGCCATGATCAAGGAACCCCATGCATGGCCACGATTTGCAACAGAGCTGGAGAAGATAGAGACACTGAAGATTTGCTTCCCGGACTTCAAGATTACCCATGTTCCAAGAACGCAAAACCAAATTTCAGATATATTAGCTAGGACTGCTAGGTCTTTTCATATGGAGTTCTATTTTGTTGGTTGTTTTATTCTGGTATGGTTACCCAGACCACCTCTAGTCTGAGTAATTGAACAACTTTTCGACGGCAAAAAAATGATTATAGCTTTATGTATATATATTTTGATCATAGATTTTGACATGTGTATGTTTTTACATTTGTAAGAGTGTAAAAATGTGTAAATGGATATTTTAATCATGGTTTTTGACCTGTATATTTTGATCATAGTTTTAACCCAGTGTTTTATTTCTGGTTAATAAAAGCACAAAATCCAAAATTATAAGAACAAATATGGTATATGCATAGAATTTTATTTATAAGTAAGCTCAATTATAGGAAGTATTTATATTTCCCTTCCAAAAAATAAATGGTCAAATTTATTAATAACAATTCTTAATAAAAGAGAATATTTTTTAAAATTATGTGTGTACAAAATTAATAATTTATTAAGAATAAAAATACTGTCTATCAAAAATATACAAACACTTAACAATAGTTCTCAAGAAAATATAAATAAATAAAAAATAAATAGATATTTTTTCATTAAATTTGGTAAATAATTATATTGGTGCTTGTAATATATTTATATTGATGAATAAGAAGAATTTGTTCAACAGAAAAAAAGAAAAAGAAAGGAAAAAGAAGAGTAACGTGGATGGGGAGGAGTGAGAAAAATGTAATTTATATTGTTACATAAAAATGTATTGTGTTTGTGACGAAAAAATATATTTTCTGTATATTTTTGATATGCGTTAATATTTATAGTATTGGTATGCAATAGGTAAGTTAAAAGATTTATACTAAATTATTTAAATATTCAATTTAGGAAACTTTTTAGTAAATTTGAAAAAAAACATGAAAGTCATAATTAAATTTGGAAAAAACAAAGATAACTTAAAGATAGATTCCTTTAATCATTTTAATGGCATAGAGTTATAAATAAGTTGTAAGTCTAAAGGGTAATAATCATTTGTACTTCTATTTTAATAGTGTAAATACTCTCAAATAGTATTTTAAGAAAGTTTTTTCCAAAAATTAGCACAATTATTTTCAAAATAATATTTATCTAAAAATCAAAATGTTTATTTTTAATATTTAAGGTTCAGGGATTATAGTTTATGGTCTAATATTTAAAGAGGTGAGTGAGATTAGGATTTAAGAGCTAGATCACTTTAATTTTTTCTGTAAAATAAATTTTATTCTGTAGATTTTTTTGTGTTATTTTTACAATAAAAATTTAAAATATGTTTATTTTTTTTTCCTTTTTACTATTAACTTTTGTATTTAAGAAAAAAAAATATTAAATTTTTGTAAACACCAGTGTCGGCTTTGGACGGAAGCTGTGAAAGCATGTATTTTCGGCCACAAATTATTACAATTTTTCAGCCAAATTTTATATTGAAAATTGCTGTTGGTCCGGTGAAAATTTCTTAGTCTTTATCTGTCAGAGGTGATGTGCTTAAACCTCAATGTTATACAATTTTAATTTTTCATATATAGTGGCCTAAAAATAACAATCTGCGCCGGTACTGGTAAACACTCTTACTTGGTTTTAAGAAGGCTGGGTACTTCTTTACACTTTTTTTTGTCTGAGGTTTTAGTTTTTTTTTAACTATCCAACATGGCAAATCCAATTTAAAGAAATGTCTATACAGAAGTTTCGAAAGATTGTCATCATTTTCATCGTGATGGTTTAATGGTTTTCATTGGATGATTAGTCGTTATGTTAGTCTAAGCCATGGATCGACTATCTTTTAATGCGAAATCGCTGGCTCCTCATATGGTCAGGTGGCGTAGGTTTATGGCACCAATGTAGAACAACCGAGTTTACTTGTTACAGATGGATAAACACCCAGAAGAGTAACCGGTTGGGTCTCTATACATACATCTTTAGTTAATAAAAAATGCATTTTAATAAAATCCTTTCGTTTAATGAACTCGCTTTGACCTTTTTATGACTCGCTCGGACACTCTTTTTATATAACATTGATTATTTCACATAATTATTTTGTTGGGTTAACTACGAGGTTCTAGAAGGTCCACACACTTTTTGTACATGTAGTTACGTTAAATTTGATTAGTTCAACTTCTTAGAGCATTTTTATCCCATTAAATCCATGTGGGATTCTTATTATTGTTATTTTTTTATTTTCTTTTTCTTGTTTAGAAAAAAAATAAAAAGTGAATCAATCGCGAGCCTCATGTATCAGTGAGACATACGAACAGTGCAAGAAACAAAAAAAAATGATTATTATTTGACAACTTGAAAATCGTTTCTTATACTATTTTGTGGAGTCCACACTAAAAAAATTCACTAAGAAACTGCGTTAATAATGCTCTTACTCTTTTTCTCTATATACAATTAACAACTTTCAAGCTCTCCATAGTTCAAGTTCCATCGGTGTTTGGAAAAAGTAAGGTCATAGTTGGGTACTAGAATCATATATCAATTTTGATGAAGATAGCTAGTTTACTATGATGAATCTAAAGAAGGGATCTTCATTCGCATTTCAGAAAATTAACTATATTTGTAACCTCTAAAGGCGTGGCCAAATAACAAAATTGAGTTTTAAGAAAATAAATCATCTAGAAGATTTGGCAGCGCCGTGTTCGATGCAGTTCTCAATTAATCCATAAGATAAACTTCTCTTGCATCTCTTTTTCTGGAATTGTTTAGTTTTCAAAAATTTATTTAACTATCACACGAGTAAAGTGATGAAATAAAAGCATTTTCAAATACGGAAAAAAATTGGGCACTTGGCAGTCACGTGTAAAGTAGCACGCCCTCAAACAACTTTTACGATGACCAAAACCGTAAATCAAAATTTGTTTTACTACCCAACAAAAAAATCCTGTCTCCTGAATCGGTATCATCTGATCTACGAGACGATCCAACGGTTCACATTAAATGAGTACAGCCCCTGAAACTGCCTGGAGAGAGACAAACAGTCGACAATAAAGGTTCGTATAACAGAATCACCTTCGTTCCTCGTGCTAGCCGCTTTTCCTCTCTGCTCACCCAATCAGAAGAGCCCACGTGGCGATCATTCTTTTCTTATGATTGTCATTTCTCTCCAACCAATCATCGAGTAGCGCGTGGCTTTTCTTCTTTCGTTTATTTTCTTCTTTTAATCCTCTCCTTCCTGCTGCTTCATTTTCATATTCTCTGTTCTCTGTCTCTCTCTGAGCATGGAATCAGGTTACGAGTTCGACTCGTTCTCTGAGTTACCGCCGCTTCCACAAGTGTACCATCCCATGGAGTACTCCACAAGGTACCCCTACTCTTACGCCATTACTCCTCCCGAATCGTTACCTCCGTTTCCTTACTCCGATTTCACTACCTACGGCGGTGGCGGCTTCGCCTTCTCCGACCAACACGGTGCAGACTCTTACTCCCTCCACTCGTCTCTTTCACTTCTCACTCACGACTTACTCACCGAGTCGACTCGTTACGACAAGCTCTTCCCCCTCGACACCTCTCTTTCACTCCTCACTCGGGACTTGCTCACCGAGTCGACTCGTTTCGAGAAGCTCTTCTCTCACGGAGACTTAAAAGAGACGCCGTTTCTCCACTTGCCAAATCTCCAGTCCTTGGAACATACAACCGCCGTGGAGGTCACGAAGTCGCCGTGTCTCTCCCTCGCTCCACCTCCTCCCGTGTCCACCAAACACGACGTTGTCGTGAATCGACGTCGTTTCGAAAGCGCCTTCACGATCTCTCCGTGCTCCTCTTCGAAATCTAAATCTCCGGCGCGTCCCTCGTCGTCGTCGTCACACGGTGATCGAAGGCGAAGGAGGATCTCGGACAGAATCAGGTCTCTGGAGAAACTTATGCCGTGGGAGAAGAAGATGAGCTTGGCTACGATACTCGAGGAAACGCACAAGTACATCACGTTTCTCCAGTCTCAGATCGCTTCACTACGTTGGATGCCTCTCGAATCCGTCTACCCAACCAGACCGGGAGAAACAGGAGTAACTAGTCCGCTCATGTCTCTGACGAGACAACAGATTCTCCAGGTCATTGCGAACTCCCCAGGTTCACGAAACGTGCTCTACACGCGCGGTGTTTGTGTCTTCTCGTATGAACAGCTTCTTTCCGTCAAGATGATGGCTGAATCCACCAGAAACCTCTGAATAAAAAAACATCTTATCTTTGTTCGTTCTTGCTCTGTTCTAGTGATAGTATGAAGCCATTGCTTTTCATTTACAGGTTTCAATCATCTTTTTCGCAATATTATACAAAAGTTTACTAACTTGACTGTGGTCTATGAATGCTTGCTGCTCTGTTCCACAGTAAGTCCATCAATAATCAAAAACATTCAACAACAAGCAAACCAACAATAACATAAAAAAATTCGGACATATCCTTACAAAAAAAACAGAAATCAAATCACATTGTTTCCCTCAAATTATTTTCCTGATAAAATCGTGGAGATGACAGAAGAAATGAGTTCATTCTTCTTTCTGCAAATCTCTAGCTCCATGAGAAACAAAGCCTTGACGTTTTCATTCATCTCCTTCGCCTCCTTATCTCCAAGAAGCTTGGCTCTCTCATAAGCATAGTCTTCAGGAAACAAACCTTGAGCAACAACGGTGCCAATAATACTCTTCAGACAAGGATACCGAACCCAAAACTCATCTCCCTTACTACGATTGGTATCAGTTTCTGTAACAGCAGTATATTAAACACAACAATCTTTAAACAGAAACTTTGAGGACAGGACATGCACTAGTCGAGATAGTGACATGTACCTCTTGGACTGGTGATTTCAGACGATTCGTCTCCCGATGGATAAGAGATTTCGGAGTCGCTGAAGTCTTCATCGGATGATGGTTCAGGGTTGTTGAGGAGATCAATCGGAACTGCCATCCTCTTGGAGATTTGAAGGTTGAAGAGATTACAGTTTCTAGAGAGAGTTTTGGGGGAGAATCGAAGAGTCGATTGTGAAGAAGTGAGTACATAATAGTGAAGTATATGGAGGGGGAGAGAGAGATCATCAGTTGAATTAAATTGTATTTTTTTTTTTAATCTATTTGTCTAGCTGTTGTTGATTCAACCGGTTCTGATTTTGAACCAAAAATAATAAAGAACCAATAACCAATAACCAAATTAAACCAAAACCTGAACCAAGCTCAACAAAAGATCTCTTTTTTTTTTGTTTGTTTTTTGTATTAATTTGAATATAAAGCCAAAGCTAAGCAATTAAGATAAAATATAGAATTAAATGATAACTAGATTTTGACCTGCGCTTAAAAAGCGCGGGTTTTGATTTTGACCTTTTTACCAAGTTAATATCGAACTATGATTTATAATAAGTTATATCATATGATTGCATGATCGATATTTTTACCTGCTTGTGAGATTTTTCTTACTTATAATCCTTTTGATGGTGAAACAAAAACTAATAAAACCATCCATTTATTATGTAGTTTTTAGATATATTATTATTATGGAGTATTTATATATTTACCGGTTGTTTAAAATTTATTTATTTGTAAATTATAAAACATATTAAAATTGTAATATTTTAGTGAACAAATTTAGATAATTAACTCATTGCTACAAATAGTTTTTTTTTTGAAATATATTATATTCAAAAAAGGGTTAGGAGAAGTATTTGAAATCTATTCGCGATAATAGTAAATTATAAAATTTGATTTTTTTTGAAAAATCAAAACTATTCGAAATCTAGTCGATTTTGTTAGGAGAAGTATTACTTTGTCCGAATATTCGAATATAACCGAATTAGAAAATGTATGTATACTATTAAAAGAGAACAATATTTACGTGGTGAACAATAAAATATTTTAATCTATGTTTGTAAAACAATTAGATTTTCTTCAACAAAACAAATAATTTGGAAAACTAAATAATGTTCAATCATGTCAGCTCCATAAGTATTGTCATTGTCAATGGAGTATCATTACAAACATAGATTAACTAAATAAATTATGTTTGTTATATAAGAAAATAGTTACATTTGCCACAATAACTTGTCAAATCAAGTCTTGCATGTTGCACAAATATAATGATGAGGTTCATAGAATCTCCATAATAACTTGTAAAATTAGATTTGAAACACATCATTAGACAACACTTACCTATATATACCAATAATAATATACCTAAAAACCATTTCGAAAATTGATACAATATTTAAATACTCAATCATGTCACCTCCATAAGTATTGTTATTGTCAAAAGAGCATCACTACAAACATATATTAACTAAATAAATTATGTTTGTTATATAAGAAAATAGTTACATTTGCCACAATAACTTGTAAAATCAAGTCTTGCATGGTGAACAAATATAATGATGAGGTTCATAAAATCCCAATAATAAGTTGTAAAATTAGATTTGAAACACATCATTAGACAACACTTATCTATATATACCAATAATAATATACCTAAAAACCATTTCGAAAATTGATACAATATTTAAAACTTGAGATTGCTAACATTACAACTAAATAATTAATATCTAAATAATAATAACTTGTCATAAAAACTATTTCTAAAATTGATACAATATTTAAAACTTGAGATTGCTAACAAAACAAATAATTTGAAAAACTAAATAATGCTCAATCATGTCACCTCCATAAGTATTATCATTGTCAAAAGAGCATCATTACAAACATAGATTAACTAAATAAATTATATTTGTTATATAAGAAAATAGTTACATTTGCCATAATAACTTGTCAAAATAAGTCTTGCATGTTGCACAAATATAATGATGAGGTTCATAGAATTAGGTATAATAACTCTATAACTAAAATATGCATTATTTTCGTTACTATCTATAGCAATAATAATATACCTAAAAACTAAACCGAAAATTGATACAATAACTTAAAAATATCTGAATCTAATGTCACACAATATATTCATCAATTTAAAATATATACAAACCTAAAAGATGCATTATTTTTGTTACTAAAATATCAAAAAATAAATTTCATATCTATACAAATAATCAAATCATCAAAGGTAAATGACAATCTTTGAATCTCAAAATGCAAGAATAAAGATATATCATGATAGATCAAAGGATATTAGAGACTTTATAAAAACATAATTAAACATTAATTATCCAAAATAATTATACATAAACGTTTGTGTAACAACCGTAAAATAGTTATTAAATATGAAAACACAAGAGAAAACATTAAAACATCACCAACATTAATTGAGCAAGAGATTTAAAGAGTTTAATCATACATTTGAGGTTCATCCCACTTGTACCAATCGATGCTTGGAACACTCACATCATCCAACTTAGCTTGTGCCATCTCAAGATCGACTTCAAGTTTCTCCTTTTGATTCTTTAGAGCTTCAAAGATGGGTTCAAGTTGGTCAAGAACCGAGAGCTTTCCTTGAAGCTCAATGACATCCAACTCCTCTCTATGCCTCTTATACACAGCCTCGTGCCTTTTCTTCACCTTTGCAAGAATAGCCTTGTAATGGAGCTTAGTCTCCCTCTTTCCATTGTTTAATGCTTCCACTGGTGAAGAACCATAGTCTTCTACCATTGGATTCTTGAGTTTGAGGGTTTGGTTCTTTTCCATGGAGAATACCTAGTGCATGTTCAAAGAATAATTAGGTTAGCCAAAATAATTGAAAAATACAAAACAAAATCTTTGTTCTTTAGTTAGATTTAGTCAAATAAAGATGATATAACCAAAGAAAAAATATACTTTGAAAAATAAACAATCAAATATATTGAAAAAATCAAACCCTAGAAGAATGAAAGACGTGCAAATATAAACAAAGAATATTTTTCAAAAGATTAATCTCTAAAAAATCCAAGGTCAGCAATTCGAAATCTTATACCTTTCAAAAATAATCTAACACTAAAAGAATGAAAGTCATGCAAATCTAAAAAATATATATTAAAAATCAAGTCTAAGAATAAATTATTGTGATTCATATATTATTGTGATTCATAAAAGTAAAAAAATGAAACCTAGATATATGTATCTAAATCGGTCACAACAATGAAAAAAAGAACAAACAACATACCTTGATCTTAGAGAGAGACTATTGACAAAGATGAGAGGTTTTTGGGCTATATTGGTGAGAAGTGAAGATATAAAGTTATATATAAAAGAAAAGTAAAGAAGTGTGTTGAATAAGAAATCTTTGGAATATTCTAGATTTCCATAATAACTTTTAAATATTTTTAAAAATCGTGTATTGAATATATTAAAATTAGATATTTCTATATTTTAGTTCTTAATAAAAATACTTAAATCGAGTTTTTTGGGTATATTCGATAATGAGAAGGAAAAGTGTATATTCATTTCTTAAAATCTTGTTAATATTGAGTTGTTAGTATTTGAGGCATGATATAAAGGCTAATCATTGATTAGATTTTTTAATATATATATTTTTTCTATAATCGTATGTGTAAAGGTGCTGCTCAGCAAAGAGGGTTTCCCCAGAATTTTCAGGGAAAGACCTTCGTCTTCAGTCAGTCCCAGAACCGTTTTCAGAACCATGATCAACACCAGAACCAGCAAAAGCAGCAGAGCAATCAGCAAACTGCTCTAGCAGCATCAAGCGGACAACGGGACGAGCTCAAGGTCTTAGAAAACATGATGCATCAGCTGCTCCAGAGTCAGGCGTTAAACCAAGCTACCACAGAGATCAACAACATGATGGACAACATGTTCACTGAGCTGAATACTAAGTATGACACTATGAGCAGCCACATGAGGCAGATCGATGAAAAGCTAGCTCAAACAGCTGAAAGTGTCAAGAGGCAACAAGAGACACTTCCTGGAAAAACTAATAAGAATCCCAGGGTTTGTAATGCAGTTGAGCTGAGAAGTGGAAACCAACTCACAAACCCAGTACCTAAGAGATTTACTACAACTAAAAAAGGAAAGCAGAAGGAGACATAACAACCTACAGAGGGTGTTCCGGTTGGAGAACAACCCCCAGAGGTTGTTCCCAAATTGGATGTCACACTTGCCGAGACTCCTCATGTTCGAGTCTACACCCCTAAGGTGCCCTATCCTGTTCCAGCTAAGAAATCTCGTAAGGACTGTGAGGAGATGAAGTGTTCGAAGATGCTTGAAGAGTCGACGATCAAACTCTCTCTGCTTGATGTGATCCAGATGATGCCCTCAATGCGAAGTATGATGAAGGGGTTGATCTCAGGAATGGTATCAGGGGACATCGAAGTGATGTTGGTATCTAAGGAATGTAGTGATGTGCTGCAGAAAAAGGTGATCAAGAAACTGGAAGATCCAGGCAAGTTTGTTCTCTCGGTCCAGATTGGGGAGACTACCTTCGCCTGGTCTCTATGTGATCTCGGCTCCAATGTCAACCTTATGCTCTACTCTGTTGCTAAACGTCTGTGATTTACAAAGTTCAAGCAGACCAGGATCTCTTTGGTGTTTGCTGACAGATCGATCATTGCCTTGCTCTTGTGTGAACTTTGAATATATCGAAAGGCATTAGGATATTCACTAGATGATATTCCTGGAATTTCATCTGATTTATGCATGCATAGGATACATTTAGAATATGAATCGACGACTTCTATAGAACATCAGAGGAGGTTAAACGCAAATCTAAAAGATGTTGTAAAGAAAGAGATAATGAAACTTCTAGAGGTTGTAGTGATATATGCGATCTCTGATAGCAAATGGGTTAGCCATGTTCATGCAGTTCCTAAGAAAGGTGGAATCACTGTGATAACAAATGATAAAATTGAGTTGATACCTACTAGAACTGTAACTGGACATCGCATGTGCATTGATTTTCGAAAATTAAATGCTGCAACTCGTAAGGATCATTTTCCACTTCTATTCATTGATCAAATGCTTGAGTGATTGGCTAACCATCCGTACTATTGCTTTTTAGATGGTTATTCAGGTTTCTTTCAGATTACCATCCATCCATATGATCAGGAGAAGACGACGTTCACTTGCCCTTATGGTACATTCGCCTATAGGCCCATGTCCTTTGGTTTGTGTAATGCTCCAGCAACGTTTCAACGTTGTATGATGTTCATTTTTACTGACCTAATTGAGGATATTATGGAAGTATTTATGGATGATTTCAGTGTCTATAGAGCTCATTTTCTGTTTGTTTGTCAAACTTGTACAGGGTATTGCAGCGATGTGAAGAGAAGCACTTGGTGCTGAATTGGGAGAAATGCCATTTCATGGTGAAAGATGGAATAGTGCTTGGTCACAAGGTTTCTGAAAAGGGGATCGAGGTAGAAAAGGCAAAGATCGAGGTGATGATGAGCTTACAACCGCCTAACTCAGTCAAGGGTATCAGAAGTTTCTTGGGACACGCTAGTTTCTACAAGAGCTTCATCAAGGATTTCTTCAAAATCGCGAGACCACTCAAGAGGTTGCTCTGCAAGGAGACCAAGTTCGACTTTGACATCGACTGCTTGACCACGTTACATACGATCAAGGGTGCCCTGATCAGTGCTCTTA
Organism: Moricandia arvensis; assembly: GCA_905132765.1. Taxonomy (NCBI): domain Eukaryota; kingdom Viridiplantae; phylum Streptophyta; class Magnoliopsida; order Brassicales; family Brassicaceae; genus Moricandia; species Moricandia arvensis. The sequence goes on from CAJHQP010003000.1 coordinate 25,138, forward strand.
TTGTGCAACCATCAGACTGGGACCTTCCCTTTGAGATCATGACAGACGCCAGTGAATTTGCAGTGGGAGCAGTGTTGGGTCAGAGAAAAGATAAGAAGCTGCATGTAATCTATTATGTGAGCATGACCATGGATGAAGCACAATGTCGCTATAAAACTAATGAGAAGCAGCTCCTGGCGATTGTCTTTGCCTTTGAGAAATTCAGATCCTATTTGATTGGCTCCAAGGTGAGAGTACACACTGATCACGCAGCCTTGAGGTACTTATCGACAAAGAAAGATGCGAATCCACGTTTTCTGAGGTGGATCTTATTGCTCCAGGAGTTTAATCTAGGAATCAAGGACAAGAAAGGGATTGAGAATGGTGTTGCAGATCACTTGTCCAGAATGAAAATCGAGGAACAGACTGCTCTCGATGAAAGTCATCATGTGGAACACGTGTACTCGATCAACCTATGCGGAACAAGGGAGGACCTGCTCTCTGATGCTTGTTCCCCCGACCCAGAACAGTTCGTAGAAGCGATCAAGAAGAGTTACCAAATCTGCCATGGTTGGCTGAGATTGCAAATTACTTAGCTGCTGAGAAAGAGCCATTGGAGTTTGATGGTAATGAGAAAAGGAAGTTCTTGAGAGATGCTCGCCATTACTTTTGGGATGAGCCATACCTATATCGACATTGAAAATATGGAGTGTCCAGGAGATGTGTAGCTGAAGCAGAGATTTTAAGGATACTACATCACTGCCACGGTTCTTTCTATGTTGGGCACTTTACGACCTTCAAGACAGTTTCAAAGGTACTTCAAGCTGGCTTTTGGTGGCCAACGATGTTTAGGGATTCTCACACCTTCATCTCAAGGTGTAACGCATGTCAAAGACAAGAACATTAGTAGGAAGAACGAGATGCCTCGGAATTTCATTTTGGAGATCGAGGTCTTTGACTGCTGGGTAATAGACTTCATGGGCCCTTTCCTAAGTCATTCAAGAATGAGCATATCTTGGTCGCGATGGACTATGTGTCCCAGTGGGTTGAGGTGCTGGCCAGCCCCACAAACGATGCTAAAGTGGTGGTCAAGATGTTTAAAACCATTATCTTCCCAAGATTTGAGATTCCTAAAGTGGTTATCAATGATGGAGGCACTCATTTCATCAATAAGGTTTTTCAAGGTTTATTGAAGAAAAACGGTGTCAAGAACAAGATAGCAATCCCTTACCATCCATAGACCAGTGGTCAAGTCGAGGTCTTAAACATAGAGATCAAGAGCATTCTTCAGAAGACATTGAGCACAACGCGTAAGGATTGGTCACTCAAGCTAGACGATGCTCTCTGGACATACAACCTGGTCTATGGTAAAGCGTGTCACCTACCTGTGGAGCTTGAGTACAAGGCAGATTGGGCTCTGAAGTTACTCAACTTTGACATCAAGACTGCAGCAGAAAGGCGTTCCATTCAGTTCCACGAGCTAGAGGAGATCAGGCATCTGGCTTATAAAAGCTCCAAAATCTACAAGGAAAGAACAAAGGCGTATCATGATAAGCGGATCATCAACATGACTTTTGCACCAAATGACCTTGTTCAGCTGTTCAACTCAAGGGTGAAGTTGTTCCTTGGTAAGTTGAAATCAAGGTGGTCTGGCCCCTTCACCATCAAGTAAGTCTGACCCTACAGAGCTGTTGTGTTGTTGGACAGGAGAGGAGGTGAGTTCGTTGTGAATGGTCAGCGCTTGAAGCCATATCTTGCTGACACAACCATCGCAGAAGGTGAAGAAATTCCCTTAGGCGATTCCTCTTCCCCTTGATCCTCCAATCCAAGTCAAGCTAATGACTTAAACTAAGCGCTTGGTGGGAGGCAACCCACTGGTACATGTGTATATAATTTAGGTTTTTCTTGTTACTAGTTTTTGTTTTTGTTTTTATTAGTTTCAGGATTAAACAAAAAAAACCCGAGTTACCACATTTGGAGAACAAGGCAACTCAGGAGAACAAGGTGAACCTGTTCTCTGAGGTTGTTCCCTGCCAGCTAAGTAACTCGAAAATAACAAAACAAAAAAACGTTGTCTATTCCCATTGATGATTGAGAGAGGAAGAAACAGTGTTTCTGATTGGGGGAAAACATATCGACGGGGAAAAAGTTTGAGAGATTAAAGTGGGGAGAACAAGCAAAACGAGTTAGGTTGTGGAGATAAATGGATCCATCCTCTCTTACAATTTTGTGTGATCCCCTACATTCCTCTACAGAAAATAGAAACCACTAAAACTTGCAGCCCCACAAACAGAAAAAGCTTGTTCATATGTAGCGTCGTCTACCCTGTCTAGTGTTGCGATAAGATATGCTCATATCACCCTTAATTTGAATATAAAGAGTTTTGTTAGAAAGGTGTAACATTGAACGTTTGACACACAAAGTATGGAGCCAATTTTGAACAGCAACCAGGGGTGTTCTGGTGAGGGTGTACGGTCCTAGATGCACAACTTGTATAGTTCAGAGATTTGTGGTAAAAGAATGGTTACTGAGAATAGGAGAGTTCCCACACCTTGAGTCATGTTTAGCATGTTCAAATGTTTGAAATTGTTTGAGGACAAACAAAGATCTAAGTCTGGGGAATTTGATATAGTGTGTTTTTAGCATACTTTGGTTATGATTTATTGATCTTCCTCATGCAATTATAAGGTACTTACAGCTCTATTCGAGACATTTCAGGTACAAAAGAGACTGTGGAACTTCGGAGGGAAACATGATGAAAATGGAAAAATTTGAATTCTTTCTCGGAGAACAACCCCAGAGATCAAGCGGAGCCTTGATCCCCACGGGAGATATTTTAGGAAACTGCAGAATCTTTTAGGATTTGTCCTAATTATATTTCATCTCTTTCCAGCCGCCACAAAAGTCTTATAAAAGAAAGGTACAACCATTATTAGACATGGACTCTTTGAGCTCAATTTTATCTCATACTTTTCAGCAAAAACTCGTTGGATTCAATACTTTGTAAGGGAGAAAGGAATCTTCACCTTGTTCTAGCCATTAGAGAAGATTTCTTGAATCTTATTTTAAGTTTTTGATTTCGATTTATGGAGTATTATTCAATATTGCTTGCTGTGTTTATTGCCATGAATGTTGAGTAGTCGATATTGTTAGTTTAGGGTGTTAGGGTGTTAGATTTATCTAAGCTACACATAAATAAGTTGTATGTTCATTGATGGCCCTTATTCTAAACCTAACTTAATGCTAGCATGAATCTGGTTACTTTATGTTAGATCTAGGGTTTCATCTATTCATTAACCGTGTTATAGATTACCTAAACTGTTTAGAATAAGTATTATAGCCATAATCAGCAAAAGTAGATATTATGGTGTAATATGAACTGAATAGACCTTATCGTTACTGTTCATAAACAGAACTCAGAACAAGCGACATCTTAGTCTCCGAGGCTGTTCTCTGAAAGGAACAAACGCCTCGACAGTGGGTTGTTCTAGCCATTGATCTATGTTTTATGCTTGTTCCTAAACCAAACTTGAATAATTGTGTGGCTTAATGATATCTAGCACCCGTGTAATCACCCTAGGCTAGCTTTTCCCCAATTTAGAAACAACTCAAACCGTACATTGCTCTCTGTTATTTTTACCTTGCTCTCTATTAAATCTGAAAGTTTTAGCTAAGAATTTAAAACTCATAAGATATAGTGTGAAACGGTCCTCTGGAATTGAATCTCAAATACAACAACTACAACTGTTAACTTGATAGTAACAAGATCCAATTATTAGTGTATCATGGTGGCAAGCATCTTTGATCCTAACAGAAAGATGAAGTTTGTAAAGTTGTTCTTTAAGGGTCTTTACGGGAAAGAGATTATGGAGGCTAAAGAGTTAAGTGATTAAGTTCTTAATATTCTAACTGATTTGTTCAAGGAGTATAAAGAAAAAATGTTAAACAAGTCGAAGCAAATGTGTTATCATCTCAGTCTACTGAGTCTTCACAATCTCAAGAACAACCAACAATAAACTTGATTCAGCTACCACACGATTAAGAAAATGTACAACACACTGTTAAAGGAGATTGGAGTGAGATACATCAACGAGTTGGAAGCTTACCTAAAGGATTATTTTGAGAATCCATATGTAATGCTAAGAACTGAGTATAATGTTCTCTCTTGGTTGAAAATAAACTTTGGCAAGTACCATATTCTATCACAAATAGCTCGTGATCTTTTTCCTATGCAAGTCTCCTCAGTTGCATCTGAAAGTGCATTCAACACGAGGGAGGTTAATATACCCACATAGGAGTTGTTTAACTCACTATATGGTTGAGGTCTTCATGTATACAAAACAATGGATGAAACAAGACATCAAACTTGAATCAAAGGTACTCACCAATCCTTAGATACTTGGAGATGTTGAGTATGAAGAAAAGATGGAGAGAGGTTTGTAACATTCTTATATATTGCTATATTTTCTTGTTTTATGCTTGTTAACACTAACTTTTGCATTACTTGAAAAGAGTATGAACATGTATCACAACCACAAGACTAGAGGACTAAGCTAATATGGATTCGGTTCAAGGTAAAAACACATGTTATAAATTGTAAACATGTGTTGCATTTCTTGTGCTTGTTTACTTAATTAACATTTATAATTGCCTCTTTTTAGTGTCACATATGGTTTTCAAGTTTCTTAAGTTTGCTTGGTTTTTTTGGTTCATGTCTTCGGGTGAAGAATCAAGACTCTATGCTTTTGTTTAAGTTTGATTGATGTTTTGGATTTTGTTGTTTGTTATTGTACAATATATTACTTTGTTTTGGTTGTGATGTATATTTTTGGTTTGGTATGTTCTTATTTTGCACAATCGATTGAGGTTTTAGGCTCTTGAATGTTTTAAAAAATCAGGTCTTATACAAATCGGGTGTTTCAGTTATACCCGAAAATAATCGAATACAACTCATAGTAATCCAAACCTGACCCAAATTCTAAATAACCCAAATGAGGTTCTATACCTTTCCATCCGAAAATCTGAAAACCCGATCCAAACCCGAATGATGCCTAATAGTTAGGGTCAAAACAGAAGAATGCTATATAGTGCCTAAGTTACCCGGAGCTGATACACATATTTTAGAGAAACAACAATTCTGTCCCATATCAGTAACTCTCGCACATGCTACTCTGCCCCGTATTAGTGCTACTTTTTATTTAAGCTATTGTGCATTTATCAAAAAAGTTTACTAAGGAAACTTTACAGGTTCTTCTTTTTTCGACTAAACTTTACAGTTTCAATATTGGTTATACTATTAGACAAGAAAACAAACAATTTAATAATTGACGTGCCAATGTTGGCTTTCACGTGGCCATCCTAGCCAGCGTCTATTCCCACCATCGCATGTTTCATTATCTCTGATTATCTCTGAAGTAAAAACAAAAAAAAAAAACTCTCTTCAACCAAAAAGAAAAAAAGAACTAAAAATAAAGAAGACCAAAGAGAGATCCGAATCCAATCTCATCTGTAATCTTCTGATTCACTCTAAGACAATGCTCTGCTATGTCGGTAAAGCCACCAAGATTTTTATTTTCATCGTCACCGTTGTTGTCGTCATTGGTCTCGTCGTAGGCTTTGGTGTCCTCCGTCGTCACTCACACCACTGCTCCGGCGACTATTGCTCATCTCCCACCGATTCTTCTTCTTCTTCTTCCTCTGCTTCCCCTTTCATAACTCCGTTTCCTAATCCTACCCCGAACCCGAACCCGCCTGTACTCGGATCTTCCCCGCCTGCCCCACCCGGCTCATCATCACCAAACCCATCTCTTCCAATCACCCTAAATCCGCCGGCGCCGATTGTAAACCCGAATTCACCTCCGCCTCCGTCTAATCTGAATCCTCCGCCGCAATTTCCACCTCCTCCGCCGGATTCGGATACAACCACCGCACCGCCTCCACCTACATCGCAGTCATCATCAATCCCCCCGCCACCTCCAGCGGAAGAATCAGCATCACCGCCGTTAAATCCGCCGAGTTCCGTAGTCAACACTCCCGCTCCAGTGCATGCGAAGCTGGTCAACGAATAAAGTAGACCATACATTTGTAAATTCGACATCTTTCTATCACTTTCCAGTTCTTGAACTTGATTCGTTTGTTTGTTATTCCTAATTAGATCAACTGTTCTAATTTTTAAATCAAGGCGAAACTTTAATCTCATTTACACAAATCATATAGGAAGAGAGTTCAGATTGAATGTTTGAACACTTGATTTTCATACTAATTCCAATGATCTCAATGGAGAGTGAGTTGTCAAAACATCTTTATTATAGGATTTATGAGAACAAAAAAAATTATAACTTTGTTATAGGTTAAGTAGTAGCATTTGTTTGTGTTAACTTTCTTTTTGTCGACTGTGTTAACTTTCTTTTTGTCGACTGTGTTAACTAAAAGCCCTTGAGTATCATTGTCTCAAGTCTCTTTCTTTTTTTCTTTTGCTGGTGATTGATATAATTATATTAGTTGACATTACTTTATTTTCATTGAAATAATTTAAAGGTGTGTAACTGTGAAAACAGAAGACAAGAGGTGGGTCGATGGGTTAAGAATCCCATGTAATTTGTCTGACTGATTTTGACCACTTTTTTTTTGTAACACCACTTTAGATGGATCCCTCGGAGTGGAATTTTGACCACTTCATCTTTACAAAATTCTAACTATTTTGGTATTCTATTGGGTTAACAATCAATTTCCTTTAAATTTTATTTTAAATGATATCATGCTATTTTTCTTTAAATTTTAAATTGTAAACATATTTCCCCCTCAATTTTATATTGTAAATTTACTTCCCCGCAAATTAATAATTTAAGATTTAATAACCCATAGACAATACAGTTTTATTGATTTATTGTTACCTAATCAGTTTTAAACCAGCTTAACCAATAAAAACTCTAATTTTTTTTTAAATGATTCTTTAAGAAAAAAAAGTAACAAAAAAAAGATTCCAAAAAAAAATTGATTCATCAACATCAATACATCTCCTTTGTTCTCAATAACCTTACGTAAACCATATAATTGACTAATCAAAATTGATACTTATACAAACATTTTCTCTTTCTCGTCAAACCCATTAAACGAAGACAAGCATTAAGAGAGCAATCGAAGCAATATCATTATTTATCTCACTCTCACAAATCAAATTCTTCAACGTTAAATGGCATAAGAACAAAACTCTACGAGCTTTATACCAGTCTTGTCCCTCTCTTAAACTCTTCGACCATCTCTCACATCCCGTTCTGGTCTCTCTCACATACTGTTACGACCTCGGTTGGATCTGGCGGTGGAAGGGAGAGATGTGAGAGGAGTGGAGTTTGCAGGCGGTGAAAGGAGTGGCGAAATGCAACCGGGTTGAGGTTACTCCTCAGTCCTCACCAGTGATTGCAAAGGGAAGATGGAGAAGAGTAGGTGTTAGAGATAGGGATACATACATGTTGATGAATCAGTTTTATTTTATGGAAATCAGTTTTTGTTGGTTGAACTCTTTTTATGAATCATTTTAAAAAATAAAAATTAGAGTTTTATTGGTCAAGCTAGTTTAAAATTGGTTGGATTACACTAAGTCGATAAAAACATGGTCTATAGGTTATTAAGTCTCAAATTATTGATTCGCGGAAAAATAAATTTACAATTTATGAGCCAGAAGATATAAATTTAGAATTTTAAATTCAAAAAAATAGCACTAGATTATAGTTTGGTGGGTATCTAATGTTGTATGATAGTTTTTGTGGGAAGATAGATAGTTCACTCTATCCTATTGTACTTCACTCCTACTTTACATCTTCTTTTGTCTCAATAGTCCATATATATGTATATGATTGGAAAATTTGCTAAAAAATAACCTAAAATTTTATTTTAAATATGAAAATGTATCTTAACTTTAATAAAATGTAAAAATAATCCAAAAGCCTAATGAAATTATAATAAACCTTTTATGACAAAAAATTAGTATGTATTTTTACGAATATAATCCGAGGAAGTCTTCTATATTTTTGTAAGTCTTCAGTGAGAAGAGTTTGCATATAAACTATAATAGATCTTAAAAATAATTTATAAACTTTATAAAAAAAAGTTTATGGTAAAAAGTTTAAATAATGTAATTATAAACATTTGTAAATAATATAAATTAATATCTAGTAAAATTCAATTGTTTTTTAACATAGATAAATGAACGTAGATTAACTCATGATATTCTTTGGTTGAGGGTTTGGTAACATATGTTATAATATTGTTTATATTCTTAAGGTTAGATTTAGAATCTATTTTTCTGAAAAAATTAAATTTGACATATATGTGTTTAGTTTTATATATATTAAACATTTTAAAGGTTTATTTTAAGTTTAGTAAAGTGTTTATTTTTGTTTAGTTAGTTATTTAATTTTAGGGTTTAAGTGACTTAAATCTTCTAACAAATAATGCACTATAAGACTTATGAGAAAGTCGTCTAGGCAAATAGCAAATTTAGATTTTGAAAGACTTCTAGACTAAGACTTCTAGGAAGAAAAAAAAAAAAAAAAAAAAAAAAAAAAAAAAAAAAAGACTTCTAGGAAGTCTGCTACTTGAAGATTTCCATGCAAGTCTTTTGAATCAAAAATATTTTAACTTTATTGGAATTTTTGTCTCTCTATATAAAGAAAATTTACACATTCTTTCTTTTTCTCTCAAATAGCTGCAACGTAATGTAATATTTCTCACTCTAAAACTCTCCAACCTCTCTCTAATCTCTTTGAACTTGAAAACATCAAACTTTATATCAATTTTTCATTTTTTGCCTTCTCACTGATTTATTTTGATTTTGCAGGGTTTTCATTACATGGTTCTCATCTTCTACTCCTTTAAAGATAGATTTATAAATTTTGGATATGTATTTTTGTGTGTTTTATATGTTACACTCTAAAAAGTTATAGATTCAACTTAATGAGACTATTTTATTTATTATTTAACCATAAAAAAAAACAATTTTGAAGTTTTTTTTGTTTTGAAGCTATTTGAATGATTTCGGATATGTAGATTTTTTCATATCTGATTTAGACTTCGAAAATCTTCTAACATATAATGCACTAGAAGACTTTTTGGAAGTCTCCTAACAGATTCCTCTCCCATATCCTTTCTTTCATAACATGTCTGCGCATTTTGGTAAGTCTTCATATCTAATTTTTTTTTCATTTGGTAACCTCTTGTTATTTAAAGCTCTTACTTTTTCTCCAAATTATGTTATGAATCTTTGATTTAGTTTTAGATCTTGAGCTTTCAAATGAGGAGTTGTCCGAGCTGGAGGAAGAGCTCACGCAGGTTGCTACCAGAGGTGTCAAAGTGGAGGAGGAAGTCTTGTAGGTTGAAGCTGATGGTGGAGTAAAAACAGATCTGAGCCATTTTGGTAATTTTCCATGTATGAATTTTCTTCATCTGGTAACCATTTTGTTGTTTAAAACTCTTACTTTTTTCTTTATCTGGTAAACATATCTGAGTGTGGTGATCTGATGAAAGTTTTAACTTTTTGAAGATTTTATGGAAAACTTCCAAGAAAACTTCACACAAAGTCTTCCTGGAAATCTTCTTGGAAGTATTTCAGGAAGTCTCCAAAAACCTAAAACCTGAACATGGAGGACTATCAATGTTTATGATGTGTATGTTATATTTTTTTTGGGTTGCAGCTTTTCGAGATGAGTGTCATTCTCACTGCTTAGACATGTTATGCTTACAACTTGCCCAAAGTGCTACAAAGGGATGATGTCAAGCGGAGTCCAAACTTATCTATGTGAAAGAATGCTCTCTAACTCTGTGTGTAATAGTTTTGCTTATGTTTACTCTTTTAGTTGTGGATTTTTTGTAACTTTGTAGAGATGCTAATGATAATAATTTGGTAAATATGTCCATGTCTACAATATTATCTTGCTAAAATTACTTGACATTATTGACTTAATCGATTCAACTTCAATAGCAAACACAATAGCACAAAATTTAGTCAAATTAACTAAAACTAATGGAGAATACTTTTCAAAAAAGCTTAGTCAAATTCAGAAAAGTCTAAATATTACATAAGTTCAAACATAAAACACTTTCTCTAGAAGTCTTATGGGAAATCTTCCGGGTAGTCTTCGGAAGACTTCTAAGAAGAATTTTTGGAATACTTCTCGGAAGACTTCTCGGAAGACTTAAAATTTAAGCGAAATATTTTAAGCGGAAAATTAAAATTTATGCAAGAATCTCAAAATTTAAGTGGAAATTAAAATTTTAAATCTCATGAAAGTTAAAAAGTACATTTTATGATCTAGGAAGACACATTAAACCACATAAATTGATATTCTTGAAGTTACTTAACACTTTTAAAAATTAAAAAACATATTGAAGTTACTTAACACTCTTGAAAATACAAGTTTTACAAAAATAAACATAAAAAACTTATGAGGAAGTCTTCTCTCATTAGCTAGAAATATTAATAAACATAAATGTTATTATTCTCGGATAAACATGAATGTTAGTATTCTCAGATAAACATGAATGTTAGGTCATTTTCCAATTGCAAATTTATTTTTATTTTGAAAAATTCTCGAGAATACTTGAGAAGATTTCCCTGGAAGTATTCTCGCAGGAGGATATACCAAAGGTCTGCACCGGAAATCATGAAATAAATTATGTACTCATAAGGACGACGGAGGATCAGGGTTTAAAATCTCACAGAATTTAATAAAACTATGCATGGAAAGCAATTTTGGAGGTTGATTGAGATATGAATACTTTATTTTCTTGAGTTTTCAAAGAATGCTATTTTAAGAATGCATCACCCCTGGAACCGGTTAGATCGTACTCACTGTCATATAGCTGGCGCAGTAATGTCTCTGTTAGATCTCTGGTTAGCAAATGACTAATCAAAAGGGTGAGATCATAATCATTTATTTTGGTATGGAATGATCATTGGCTCCCATCCAATCACCCGAGACCAACAAACAAAAATCAACCCAAACTTTAACATGATGCTACAGTAGATTTTCTCATTAATGCAAATTCGAGAACATGGAAATTACAGGTAATTCAGTCTTTCGTGGATTCTCATGATGTGAAGAATACTGAAAGTATACCTTTGAGCTGGACTCGGGTAGTCGATAGAGATGGATGACTCTTCACTAATAATGGAAAATACACGGTTAAATCTGGATATCAAATGGAACAAGTTTATCCCGATAGAGAAAAAACTCTGCCAGAGTATGGACCCACAATCTCTCCCTTAAAGGCTTACGCTTTCCACCTAAAATAAAGCATTTTTATGCAAAATGGTACCAGGATGTATAGTTGTAAAGAAAAACTTGAGAGCAAGAGGAATTCAAGGTGATAGACTTTGCACTATATGTAGAGCACTTGAGGAATCTATAGATCATGTGTTCTTTGAATGTCCGATGGCGGTTCAAGTTTGGGAACTCTTACGGATCCCATCAAATCCATATATTTTCCCTATTCAGTCACTTTTCACAAACATGGATCATTTGTTTTGGAGAGTTTTTCCGCAAATTGATGATCATTAATTTGCATGGATTTTATGGTACATTCGGAAAGGACGAAACAACAAAATGTTTAGAAACATGGATGTTGATCGTAGAGATACTCTCACATTGGCAGAAACGGAATCATTGCTCTGGGCTGAGGAAAAAGTTTCACTTACACTAAGGGCGGACCATAATAGATGGTAGATGAGGCAACTTTACTTGCTATATCGGGCATATGGTGTTTTCTGACGAAACATGGAAAGCTCAAGAAAATTAATCGGACAAGGGTGGTATAGTATATTGAAACGCTTTGATGGAATAAAAGGGATGGAGAATACTAGGGCCAGTCAATCACCACTCCATGCGGAAATCGGGGCACTCACTTGGGCCATGAAATGTATGAGGAATTTATATTAGTTTAATGTTACATTTGCAATGGATTTCTCTCAATTGTTGAAGATGGTTTCGGAAACAGAAGAATGACCAACCTTTGCAAGTTATTGGGAAGACATCAAGATCTTGAAAGGATCAGAGCTCATTCATATACCCAGACGCAGAATTCAAGGGTGAACAGTCAGCAGTCGTTTGTCATCCATATGGATGCGGAACTACCAGTTTGGTTTGCAGAGTTTACATAAGTTTGTGCTGACGAAAAAAAAATCAGCACTGTAAAAGAGAGCCAAAAAAGAAAATTATGAGATAGTATTGACTACTAAAAATCAAGGATGCCAACATTACAAGCCACTACATCAAGCCGCAAGATCTCATAAAAAAATTGGTGTCTTAAAATTCTTGATCTAGCGGCTTCCTCAAACTGCTTTGGTGAACCACTAGGGTATTTTTTTAACGATGTGTTTCTCATTGAGCTACAAGGGCATAAAATTTCAGAGGATTACAAAAAACAAAGTATAGAACCATACCAGTATGTCTGTCACTAGAAATGAGGGATAAACATCACAAGCTATCTGAATAAAAAAAAAAAAAAAGCAATACACTCACAACAAAAACAATAGTCTCATGATGGTGTGTGTTCTAATAGAAGGCTGGAGGAAGATAGTGCTTCTGCAAAAATGAAGGATGAAGTTTTACATCGTCTCTACAATGGAAACTCGTCAAGAGAGCATTAGACAATTTCCAAAATTGATGCCTTCTTGTTTGTTGCTAAACCATGAGCTCGAACCCTCTAAATTGAAGGTTCATCTCGAAGAAATCAATCCCACCAATTTGTTATAACAAAGGAGACTGAAATTCCAATAAACGAAAATATCTCGTTACACAAAGATCCAAAGAAAAACGATAATACTATTGCCCCACAAGGATCCAGAAGCTCTCAAAGGCTTCTACACCACACAAACAAGGAATATCTGAACCAGATCAAATTCTCTGCACAGAGCTGAAGTTTTCAACTTCAAAAATCACTATCGAAACGAAGAAACTTACACATATAATGAAATAGTAAGAGGTTCACACATAATGTCGGTGAAAAGCTACCGAACACCGAAGCAAACCCTCAAAATGGCAAGCAAATTGGAGAGATAGAAGTGCTGCTAAGGTTTAAGAACAGAAACCGGTGATCTTTTTTTTTGTTAATCCATTTGGTATTGAACCACTGGGGGTTAGCTGTTTGTTTTAGGTACTATGCTTGACCACATAACCTCCTGGAATTCTTGTTTCATTTACTTTATAATGTAGTGGGGGTTAGCGGTTTGCCTCAGTGAAAGTTTTATTGTAATATAAGAGGTTTTAACAAAGTAGCAAAACAATATGTGGTTCGTCAGTGGGTGAAAAACAAGATGTTGGAATTTAGGGGATAGCTTAGAACTCGGGCTAAGGAAGGAAAAACAGAGAAAATTATCTCATCAGTATTTAGTGGATGGTCATTTATCTCTATTTATGAGCATAGTAGAATGAGAAGAATATGGGTGGTTTGGGGACCAAATGTACGGGTTGCACCAATATTTAAAAGCGAACAGGTGATAAAATATCACTTTTGATTGTGAAGAACTCGGAAGAAGTCATATGCTTCTTTGTGTGTGCAGCAAACCAAGCAGAGGAAAGGAAATAGCTATGGAATGATCTAAAGCACCATCATGATCCATCAATGTTTCGGAAAAAAATTGAATTGTTATGGTGATTTTAATGAAACATTAGATAGAGAAGAGCACTCAGGTCACAGTGACTCAGCACTCACCAACTCTAAAACGAGAGATTTTGAACGAGTAGTGCACCATTATCGGTTAACTGACATGGGATCCCATGGACCTTTACTTACGTGGAGTAATAATTAGAGGAGGGATTAATATGTAAAAAACTTGATCAAGTATTGGTGAATGATGTGTGGATGCATAAACACCCCCACATCGTATGGAGTGTTTGAGGCTAGAGGCTGCTTGAATCATCTTCGATGCCGGTTTTATATAGAAAAAAAGTCTGGGAAGAGACGTCCTTTTATATTCACAAACATGCTGGCAAAATTTCTGTAGCTTCAGTAAGTCGTTGGGGTTTATTAGAACTCAAATATGCGTTATTCTATCTATTTCTGCCATGTTTCGTTTCTTGAAGAAACTAAAGTCTTTAAATCATCTCCTTAAAAATCTAAGCAGAGAAAATTTGGGTCACCTTTCTAAAAAAGTAAAGGAAGCGTTTTAGGACCTCTGTTCTATAAAGATGAGGCTACTCTCTCTGACCAAATCGAGAGAACGTCAAAGCGGAAGCAGAGACATTCTTTCACTGGCAGAGATTAGCGGATTTAGAAGAAGATTTCTTGAAGCAACAATCAAAATTGCATTGTTTGCGAGTGGAGGATAGAAATATTAAGTTCTTCACATTGCGACAAAGTTAAGGAAAATGCACAACACAATCTGAGAGGTTAAATTCCCTGATGGAAACATTTTTTTCACTCACGAAGAAATAAAAATAGAGGCATAACGATTCTTCAAGGATTTCTTATTGCATAAGCCTACATACTATGAAGGTGCTTCAGTTGAGTTCACGGAGACTCTAGTGGATTTTCATTGTAGCGAGGAGGACATAAACAAACTAACAATACTGATCAAAGACAAGGAAATTAAGGAAGTCTTGTTCTCCATGCTGAGTGATAATGGCGCGGGTCCAGGCGATACCATATAATTTTGTAAATCAAAGTGACTTGCGATTGGAACAGACTTCACCATTGCAATCAAATCTTTCTCTGACAAAGTTATTCGCCTAAAGACATAAATACCACCAGCTTGGTGCTCATTCCCTAGAAGGATGATGCTATGGAAATTAAAGATTACTGGCCTATTTCTTGCTGCAATGTTCTTTACAAGGTAATTTCGAAGATACTTGCCAACAAGATAAAACTAAGACCTAAGTTTATATATCTAAACCAGTCAACACTTGTCAATGATAGATTACTTTTTGAGAACGTCATGCTAGCTACAAAGCTGGTCAAACATTATCATAAAGACTCGGTGTCACCTAGGTGTGCTTTAAAGATCGATATATCAAAGACGTTCAACTCATTCTAATCGTACTTCCTACTGAATACTTTGAAAGCTGTAAATTTTCTGTAAAGATTCATACATTGGATAAACCTTTGTATTTCTAGAGCTTCCTTTCTGATTCAAGTGAATGGGAGTTATGGGGGTTTTTCAAAAACGCAAGAGATTTAAGGCAAGGATGCGCCCTATCACCTAACCTTTTCACCACATGCATGAATGTTTTATCAAGGATGATCAACCAAGAAGCACTAAATAGGGTTATTGGATATCACTTAAGATGCCAAAACATATCCCTTACGCACCTTT
Source organism: Moricandia arvensis (assembly GCA_905132765.1). Taxonomy (NCBI): domain Eukaryota; kingdom Viridiplantae; phylum Streptophyta; class Magnoliopsida; order Brassicales; family Brassicaceae; genus Moricandia; species Moricandia arvensis. The sequence continues at coordinate 40,424 of CAJHQP010003000.1, forward strand.
GCTTTACAGACAACTTGATGGTTTTCGCCAATGAAAGAAAAAAATCATTAGAAGGAGTGGTTAGTGTGCTTGATAAATTTGCAAAGATGTCTGGCTTAAAAATAAGCTTGGAAATTCAACTTTGTACATGGCTGGAGTTACAATCGCAAGTAGAAAAGAGATATTGGATAGTTTTCCGTTTGATGCAGCATATTTACTGGTACAATACCTTGGGCTAACACTTCTCACCAAGAGGATGACAGTATTACATTACATGCCTCTGATTCAATAGATTAGGAAGCGGATGAGCATCTAGGCAAGAAGGTTCCTTCCGCAAGCAGAAATAATACAAATCATAAAGTCGTTTATAATGAGCTTAACAAATTGTTGGTTATCCGGTTTCAGACTCCCTAGTATCTGTCTGAAAGAGATAGAAAGGTTGTGATCAGATTTCCTATAGTTAGATCTGGAAATGAACATACACAAGGCTAAAGTTAGTTGGGCTGAAATCTGCAATTTAGGAAAGCATACTTGATACATAAGGGATCTTACAACTCAGTGAAAGAAAAATAAAACAATGGATCATCGACGTGGGGAAAACTCCTAAAGCCAAGGGATCTAGCAAGGAATTTCCATCGAGTTGAAGTCCAGAACGGTTTGAGAACATCATTCTGGTATGTCTCATGGTCGTAGTTTAGTTTCTTAAAGGTTTTGTTGTGCCATAAGGGAGTGGTTATATAGGAATTGACAATGATCACCGGGTTGCTCTTATGAACGAGATAGAATATGAGAATGCAAACTTAAAAGCAGAGCAGTGCAAGAAGCAGAGTGTTAGACTTGATCTTTAGTTTTAGTAGTAGTTGTCTTAAAAAGGGCCAACTATGTAGGGGTAGTTGCCAACTAAGTTTGTTTCATGTTGTTAAATTCCTCAGAGAATGTATGAGGCAGTTAAACATTAGTGAAAAGGCTATATAAAGGCAATCGATCAATAAGAGAAAGTAAGCTTTTTTAATCTCCTTATCAGTTCTCTATCTGGTTCCAACATATTGGTATCAGAGCTACATTATTTCGATCTGATCAGTAAGATCTTTGTTTCAGAAAAGAGTGAAATATGTCAGGAGACACTAACATGAAGATGATGACAATACCCAATTTCGATGATGACTTTGAAAATTGGAGCATGCTGATGGAGAATCTCTTACGGTCCAAATAATGGTGGGATTTGATAGAGAGAGGCTACGTTGAGCCAGCCAGAGGAGAGATATTAACCGGAGCACAAAGACAAGAGCTAGCAGAGAAGAAGCTCTATGATTTGAAGGTGAAGAACTACTTGTTCCAAGCGATCGATAAGTCAATTCTCAAGACCATAATACATAAGGACATAGCTAAACAGTTGTGGGATTCTTCGAAGACAAAGTACCAAGGCAACGAATGTGTGAAGCGAGCACAACTTCAACGCTTAAGAAGAGACTTTGAGATATTTGAGATGAAGAAAACAGAGAACATCACAAAGTATATCTCTAGAGTGTTGCTTATCGCAGCAGACATGAGAAACCTGGGAGAAGATATGCAAGACATCAAGATCGTTGAATGGATTCTTCGAACACTCTCTGAGAAGATTACATACACAATATGTTCAATTGAAGAATCCAAAGATATTGATAGCCTTTCGGTGGATGCGTTGCAAAGATCTTTGTTATGTCATGAACAGAAGATAATAACACACTCTAAGAGGCTCATGAAAGATGATCATGTGTTAAAGGTGACACACAAAGCTGGTAATCCAAGTGGAGTAGGAGGACGAGGAAGAGGTAGATTTGGTAGAGGTCATGACAGAGGACGAGGAAGAGGAGGACTGCTTAACAAAGCACTGGTGGAATGCTATAAGTGTCACAACCTGGGAAACTTCCAATTCGAATGCCCTAAGCTGAGAAGAAGGTAAACTTTGTCGAGTTTAATAAGGAAGAAGAATTGTTGTTGATGCCACATGTGGAGTTAATGGGATCAAAGACTGAGGACTTGTGGTTCCTTGATAGCGGGCGCAACAACCACATGACCGAGACAAAGAAGTGGTTCTCTGAGATTGATGCAAGTTTTGGACATTCAGTGAAGCTTGGAAAAAATGAAAGAATGGTTGTACAAGGAAAGGGAACCATTAAAATCAAGGTGAATGGGTTGACTCAAGTGACTCAAGATGTGTACTATGTTCCTGAGTTGAGCAACAACCTTCTAAGCATGGGGCAACTGCAAGAAAGGAACCTTGGAATCTTGATACAAAAAAATGTGCAAGGTGTATCATCCATTAAGGTGGCTTATCACTGAGACTCAGATGAGTGCTAATCGGATGTTTTCAATTCTTGGTGAAGGGATCGGTTCAAACTCGTGCTTTCAGATGAAAACCACATATGAGATACACTTGTGGCACTGCGGGTTTGCTCAATTAAACTACAAAAGTTTGAAGACATTAAGCTCCAGTGAGATGGTGAAAGGGCTTCCACACATTGAAACATTCACAAAGGTGTGTGAAAACTGTCTTGTTGGGAAGTAGAAGCGAGATTCATTCCCAAAGAAAAGCACAAGAGATCCTCTAGGAACCTGCAACTGCTACATGATGACATATGTGGTCTCATCACGTCAATTTCCATTAGCTAGAAGAGGTATCTCCTCACATTCATTGACAATCATAGCAGAAAGAGGTGGAGCTATTTGATTACAGAAAAATTAGAAGCGTTTGCTATGTTCAAGATCTAAAAAGTTAGTGTGGAACAGGAATCAGATTTGCTAATTTGCTGCTTGAGAACAGATAGAGGAGGAATTGAAGAGTTCTGCAAGAATATGAAGAGTTCTGCAAGAAATCAGATCATCATGAACCTAGTTCATAGCACATTGACAAAGAGAAAGATGTTGAAAGAGTTCTAGGCAGAGGGAGTCAAATGGATAACTTATGTTCTCAATCGCTGTCCTGCAAGTGCCTTGCAAGATCAAACACCAAAAGAGGCTTGGAGTGGTATCAAACCAAATGTGCAACATTTGAAGGTATTTTGATGCATTGAGCATGTCCACATACCATAAGCAAAGCAGTGAAGCAAGATAGCAAAATCTGCAAGTGTGTTTTCCCTGGAATAAGTAAAGAATCAAAGACATATCAGATGTACAATCTCATTTCTAAGAAAATCACAATGTGTAGAGTTGTGGTTTTTGAAGAAGAAGAGGAGAATTGGGATTGGGGAAGGAAAAATGTAGATGGAGCTGATGTTGATTCTTATGTCGTGCTAACATGGGAAAACAATGGAGAAAATGGAGAAGAAAAATATCTACATGAAGAAGAGCATGCAGAGAATAACAACAATGGTGCAGCTACAAAACTAGAACACGCTGCAGAAGAAGAAGCTGCTGCAGGAGCGAGACCAGCACGAGTGAGGAGGCTTCCATCTTACTTACTTAACTATGAATGTGGTAATGTGATGCTGCAACAATAAGGTAACAGCTCAACTCTGCGACAATTACTTAATTGATGATTATGTTCTTCAAGTTATCATCGCACTTGGAGATCCTACAAGTTTTGATGGAGCTATGAGAAATCAAGAGTGGAGAGATGCCATGAAAGCAGAAAAAGAAACCAGACATGGGATCTATCTACATTGCCCGAAGGTGTAAAGACCATTGGCGTGAAATGGGTTCTTAAGACAAAACATGATGAAGATGGCGAGATAGACAAATTTTCTTGGAGTCGAAATCCTGCAGAGAGAAGAAGGAATCTACATGTGTCAGAGGAAGTTTTCTAGAGAAATCCTTGAAAGGTTTGAGATGGATTCAAGCAATGGTGTTAGCAGTCCGATAGTTCCAGGAAAAAAGGTCTTAAAGAAGGGAGGAGGAGCAGTCTTGGACATCACACTTTACAAACAGATGATCGGCAGCTTGATGTATCTTACAGTCACATGCCAGATTTGACTTTTTTTGTGGGTCTTGCTAGTCGTTTCATAGAAATCCAACTGAAACACACTTCCAAGTAGTGAAGAAGATATTGAGATACGTAAGGAACACAATGGAGCTTGGAGTTATGTACAAGCATGGTGGGAACAATGAGCTTCAAGTGTACACTGATAGCGACTATGCATGGGACTTGGACGAAGAAGCACATCAGGGTTCTCATTTCTCATTGTTGGATGAGTTGTTTCATGGAGTTCAAAGAAATAACCTATTGTTGCCTTGTCCACAACATAAGCGGAGTTGACTAAGGAAGGCAAAGTGAAGCTGATTCAATGTGAAACTCAAGACCAACTAGCTGATATTATGACAAAACTTTTGAAGTTGGATACGTTCAGAAAGTTGAAGTTAGAAATTTGTTTGGTTGAGATGCCTAAGTAAACTGATATATCATTTAAGATATCAGTTTAGGATAAAATTGGTTTGGTTGAGATGCCTAAGTATTCTGATATATCATTCAAGATACCAATTTAGGGAAGGATTTGTTAGACTTGGTCCTTAGTTTCAGTAGTAGTTGTCAACTAGATTTGTTTCATATTGTTAAAGTCCTCTGAGAATTTAGGAGGCAATATAACATTTGTGAAAAGGCTATATAAAGCTAGTTGATCAATAAGAGAAAGTAAGCTTTTTGGATCTCATTATTCAGTTCTCTATCTGGTTCCAACACGGAGGACATCTCGCTATGGAAAAAGCAAGGATATAAATACAAAGACAAGTTTTCATCAAAAGCTACATGAAATCAAATTAGAAAAATTTACAACAATTGCATGGAGTAAAGGCATATGGTTTGGCCACTCACCGCCAAATATTCATTCCTACAATAGCTATTTATGAAGAGTAGGCTCGCTACAGCGGATAGAATGGAACTTTGGACTGCAAACGTGGAGGCCACATGTGTTCTATACTGAAAATGCAAGAGTCTCATCAGCATTTGTTCTTCCAATGCCCATATTCCGAGCAGATATGGAGATCTTTAACGCAATGGATTTTGAGAAGACTCTACACAACTGAATGGCCAAGCCAGGGCCGGCCCTGGGCTAAAGCCCGTGAAGCTGGTGCTTTGGGCGCCAAAATATATTACCCTTTTAGAGGGCATCATTTCATAACGAAGTTTGTAGTGCGGTGGTTAATTCTGTTACTACTTTCTTGCATGTGGTGGGTTCGAATGTGTTGGGGGCAATAATTTCTATTTTGCTTTGGACGCTCCAAACTACCGGGCCGGGCCAGGGCCAAGCCTCACTCAACTAATCGGACAACAAGCTCGTAAAAACAGAGAGGTTCCTCCTACGATACACCATGCAAGCAGCAGCACACAACATCTGGAGATAAAGGAACACTAGGCAGCATGGAATAATCCCAAAGGAACCAACTCGCCTGACTAGAACAGTGGAGAAGATAGTACGCACAAGACTCATATCCATTCAAGAAATTAAAGATGTTAAACTTCAAGGCGCTCTACTTACTTGGATTGCAACAAGAAGTTAATTCGATGTCTGATATTGTATCTTTCTAAACAAGCCCAACCCTAAAAACACTCGATGTAAAAAGGTATTTGATTGAATAAATTTTATACATTAAAAAAAATTAGGATCTAGTGGTCTTGTTTGTCCGCTGCACTCAGGTCGTGCTCGTTCTTATAGAGAAGGCAACAGTCTCGAGCTTCCATTTGTCAATTAATTTCAGTTACATTTTCGGATCCCACTTTTACAAAAATACATTAGCTTATATTTTATAGAATGTGCATTAACTTATCTATATCTTTATGGAACAATGTTACTACTGTTTATTTTCATTATATATTAAACTATATTTAAATATATTTTTACCAAAAACATTTATTGAACTTTTATCATTAGTTTTGTTGTATATATTCTTATAATTTTCGAAATCATGTTTTAGCTAATTATTAGTAGATTAATGCATACTTTACAAATATATTTTATTAATTTAAAATAATTACAGTAGTAAGTAAAAATTATAATAAATTTATAAGTATATTTAAACAAATCTAATGATTTTATCATAAAACAAAGAATGCATGATATATGACGTATGTTTAATATATTTTAGCCTGTAATAATATTTTAAACATTCAAAAATCATAAGATAATTCTATTCTGATTTTAGCATGACTTTTTACTGTTTGAAGTTCCAAATTTTTCTAAAATATTTTTCTTCTGGAAAATATATTTTTATAATAACCTTTAAATTTGTCTTAAACTTCTGATGTCTACTCTAATATATACCCAAAATGAAGTTTGTAGAGAAATATCCTTTAACCCTAATTTATTTTTCACTTTATTTTTTTGGAATTGCTTCATTTAATGTGAAAAATGTTTTACATTAGAGATGCTCTGAAAACCGTGGCAATCAAACTCTTTAAAATTCTTCCTCTTTGCTTGACTTCTTCTTTTATGTATTTTTTTACTTTAAAACTGCTTTATTAGCTCTCATAACGCCAAAATAACCATTCCAAGAATTGATAAAGACATATATATATATATATATAATTTTTAAAAAATGCTTTAAAGTATGCTAAAAGGCTAAAATCAATTCACAAAAAAGACATACACCAAATTTCAGCAAGAAGAGGGCCGAGAAGATGTAAAAGTTCAAAGGTGTAACTTAGCTCAGACGATTTGTAGTGGAACATCAAATGAAAGAACTGCTCATTTCTAATAATTACAAGATTTAATGGCTTTTTTGGTAAATCATGATAGCTTGGTCGTGCCATATTATATCTTGGACATCTCTTAAGAAATTTATAAAATGCAAAATTAATTTAATATATAAACCAACCAAACGTATAGTTTATTAAATTATTTATATATAGTAGTTTTCTTACCACCTTAAGTTAAACCGTAATTAAAAAACCTTCAAATATATGTAGCGGGAGAATTTTAAATTTACCACTTTTGTTATACCACTTTTCATTTTTTACTTTCATTAAAGAGATATTTTCATGTAAAACATATACTAGTTTTTAGCCCTTTCCTTTTCTCTTGTAAACACATTGTCTCTTTTATTTTTGTAAGAAGTTTTTTTTTTTTTTTTTTTTGATAACTCAGGTGTCCGGAGCTTATTTAGAGGTCCGACTATCCCCCGAAGGGGTCCTGAACCCCAACGGAAGGGATGTTAAATCCGTTGTGGCCACCGCATGTCGAACCCAGGGCGCTACTCACAGCTGTGAGCGCTTTACCACTAGGCCACCATGCGATGGTTCATAAACTGTATAGGTTGAACTTTTTATAGTGACTGGGCTCACCCCGAAGGGCCACCTCGCCAGAAACCATAGAACGTACCCGAGAAACCTCTAGGACACTTAGTGACCCAGGCCATCTGCGAGTACTGGTTTTTTAGCTAACCCAGTACCACTCCGCTGTCCCCGAGTATCGAGCTGGCGACCTCGGGTAGTCGTGTGTGAGAAACAACCTGAGTACTGCCGCTAGGCCACCTCGGTGTTCTCAAAAAGGTGATAAGGACCACCTCTCCACCCCCAGGGGGATGTTAAATCCCTGGTGGCCAGCGGGGTTCGAACTGCGGGTTCACCGTGTTGGGGTTGTAAGAAGTTGCTGCAAACGGCAAACCTCGTTGTATATAACTTTTTGTTTGTTTAACAAGCATCACATTACAACACCAATAATCAACAAAACCCTACATATATCGGAGAAAAATTACATTAAGGAGGTTCTCTTTTCCAACTTTTTACATTATAAGAAGTTTAAAAACAATATCAGTTAGTTATCATTAATTAAAATTACTGAAAAAGAAAAATATAAGTACTGTGTTGAAAATACCTTTGATACATAGTTACATAGGAGGTTTGTGTTACAAAAAAAAAAAACATAGTTACATAGGAGGATATACTTTAAAATCTCATCTACATGACAGTCGTGTACATATTACATACAATGGAAGAAACCGAAGAAGGTGAAAAAAATGAATTGCAACATGTTGCGATGGATTTCCAGATGCAAATGGTAATAAGAAATAAAACTGATATAAAAATGAGCATATAATAAATAACATTATAAACTGAATAGATCTGTGAATTGTTATTGACATAATAAATATACAGTAGCTCCAAACTTCAAAACATATATTCCAAGAAATGGTAAGGAAAAATACACACACACATATATATATATATTTACGCTCCTAAAGATGCTTAAACCTAAAATGAGCTCAAAATGTGGTTAACTTTTTTCTTAAAGTATAACACAAAATATTTTAGTAGATAATTTTTGAAATGGAATATAGATTTATTTAAACTATATCACACCATTTGTCTAAATAAAATAATAAATTCAAATATTCCAATACAAAAAAAATAAATAAAGTTTATGAAAAAGAAAAAAAAAATACATTGTTTCAAACAAGTTTCTAAACCTTCAAATATTTAGGACGGCTCTTCTCAAGAAGGAAAGGGTAAAATTCATACCTAAAGCTACAACTTTTACCTAAAACTCTCGCTCCTTGTTTATTAAACAAGCAATCTTGATAATGCTTGATATTATGTCTCAGACACTTCTCGCAATCCTGTGACGACAAGTAAAAAGAACACTGCACCATTGCATATATATTATCAGTTCCGAGCGTCGTCTCCCCTGCTGCGTAGTACATCCCTTTTGAATTGCCTTGAAGAATGGCTTTAGTTGTCAGATTGTGGATGAGATCCAGCCACTTCGAGTTGGAATAATAATGAGCCATCAATTTCCTTGAACTCGACATACATAAATTGTTGTTGTAGTCGATCTTATCTAAAGAATCAATAGTAGATATCTCCAGAATGCATTGGTCGTACCATATCATTCGTCCTTTGTATCTCGGACATCTTCTGCGAAGCTGTCATATACATTTTACAATATTAATGCCATGCATAATCAATAACAACATTGCATGCACGGATGTAACCAAATCTGATACATATCTGTGTGCACAAATTTATGCATGCAAATATGTAACCAGAGCCGGTTTTGAACATTGGCCTATGGCTTTCAAAATAATGACATAATGTATATGAATATAGACTCACAAAATTACTAATATTTATTAAATATTTATTCAAATTGTCTATATAAAGATCTACCATATACGTGACAACTAAATTAATAATAGATAGTGAAGTGAGTTTACCGCGGAAAGGGCAGTAGCATAGCAAGAACGGCATCTAGGCCCACTGGTATCGCCGCGGCACTGAAGGATGAAGGATATTAAATCAGGACCTTCACCAACCATTTCCATTTTGGTACCTCTTTCAAAACTCTCACTCGTTACAGGGATTGGGTCGATGATAAAGTTTAGGTTTTCCTCATAATCACTTCCAGGCTTGTATTTCCCTTGATCTACAAAGCATTTGTGGTGTATATATGTATTTGTCATGTTCAGTGACGAAACAGTGCGTACAAAGAGAAATTGTATGGCCATCACGGCCAAGATAGGGACCAAAAGGAGGCGTTTTGATACAGACGTTAAAACATACATTGTTGTTGATATTTTTTTTTTTGCGTTAAGACTGTGATGTTTGTGTAGAAGACTCGAAGAGATACGGATAATGAATAAAAGGTGACTTCTTATACATAAAAAGTTTTTGGTTGTCTGATTGATAAAAAGAGAGGAGTGAGGAGCTAAGACTAAGTATTTGCGGCGAAAAATAGGTGTGACTTATTTCTACCTCTTACAATCACACGATTTGAATGGTGTCACTACTTACCTCGAATGAAGGAATCGTAACATAATTTCTAAAATTACGAGATTACTTATTTTTTTCTTTAATCTATTGTATGATAAGACACCAAATTTTAGTTACTGTGTATACATAATAAAATGTAAGAGATAAAAATAAAATAATTATTTGTATATTATTGAAGATTCAGATATATAAAAACAATCAAAAATCATCACGAAAGAAACATTGTCATACAGACTTCCACAAAATCTTACGATGCTTAATAGCTTCAGCTATGCGAAAATATGAAAGATAAATGAGCTGGATTGGCGGTTCAAGTGAACAACAAGTCTTATTAAAGGAAGTGTCTTCTTCGTTGAGATGGAGCTTTGAATTGGTTTTGTTTAGGATAAGAGGAATTGATTTCTTTTTGATTGGGCTCAATCATGGTCATCTCAATACAATCATGGTCATCATCGTATTGAGATTGTATTCCTTCTATATTCAGCAATAATAACTGTAGATTTAAATATCGAAAGTATTTGTCTTATTAGAATTGCCATGCTAAAGTATTTATACAAACTAATAAACAGTTTTAGGCCTTATCGACACAAACGTCGTGTGTATATCTAAACATAATATAAAATTTATTTACTAGATTTTGTCATTATCTTCTAATAGAATATACTCACGCCAATACTCCTCAAGTTGGAGAGTGTGGATTCACAATACCCAACTTGGATGCTAAATTTTGAAATGAAGCTCGTCCAAGTGCTTTGGTGAGAATGTCTTCAATCTGTGAATTGGTATGAATGTGTTGAGTGACGATAGTACCATCCTTAACTGCATCTCGTACTGAATGGCAATTTGATTAGATATGTTTTGTGCGCTCATGAAAGACAGGATTCGCTGCAATGTAAATAGCTGTCTTGCTGTCACAGAAGAACCGTGTTGGTTGAGTTTGTTCATTTCCAAGGTCCTTCAGAAGTCGTGGAACCCACTTGATCTCTCGAAGTGCTGCATCCATCGAACGATATTCAGCTTTAGCAGAGAAATGAGAGACTGTTTTCTGCTTCTTTGTTTTCCAAGAAATGGAGAACCGCCCAACATAACAACAAATGCACTGAGGGATCATCGAGACAATGGACATGACCCCCAATCCGCATCACAGTAAATCGTTAGAGGTAAGTCAGGGTCAGACTTAAGAAGAATCCCCTGTCCAGATGATCCTTTCAAGAAGCGCACAACACGTAGAGCACCTGCCAGTGTTCTTCTCGTGGTGCTTTCATAAATTGGGACAGAATGTGAATGCAATAAAAAAGGTCTGGTCGAGTGTTGAGAAGATAAATCAATCTTCCCATAAGTTTGCGGTACTTCTTCGATCCGTGAGAAGAGGCCATGTTGCTTCAACTAACTTGTGATTCTTCTCAAATGGAGTGAGGGCTGGTTTGGACCCTAGATTCCTTGTATCAGCAAGTATATCAAGACTGTATTTTCGTTACGACAAGAAAATACCTTCAGGTCCACGGCTTACTTCAATGCCAAGGAAATATTTAAGTTTGCCTAGGTCTTTCATGGCAAAACAGCGGCTAAGATACTCTTTGAAACGCTGAAGCATATGAGAATCATTTCCACAAATCAAAAGATCGTCGGCATACACAAGAACTCTAAGTTCAATACCTTTTCGAGAAAAAGAGAACAGAGAATGATCCTCTCGAGACTGAACAAAACCTAACTGCAGTAACGTGTCAGAGAGTTTCTTGAACCAACATCTTAGGGTCTCTTATAGGCCGTAAAGCAATTTACGCAGCCTGCAAACTTTAGTAGGATGAGTATGTCAAAAATCAGGAGGTAATTTCATATACACTTCCTCATCTAGATTACCATGAAGGAAGGAGTTATGGACATCCATTTGATACACCTCCCACTGATTTGCTGCAACCAAACGCAAGAGAGATCGTACCGTAGTCATTTTGACAACTTGAGCAAAGGTCTCTGTGTAATCTTCTCCTTCCACTTGACTCTTACCGTTGATAACTAAGCGAGACTTATGAAGTTCAATTGTCCCGTCCGCATTGTATTTGTTTTTGAAAATCCATAAGCAACTGATATCAACTTTACTAGGAGGTAAATCTGTAATGTCCCACGTGTGATTATCCTCAAGAGCAACTACTTCTTTCCCCACGGAGTCTCTCCATACTTTCAGTTTCATAGCTTCTTTAAATTTCTTCGGCTCTGTAGTGCTAGTGATAGACACCAAGAAAGCACGGTGGCCTGAAGGATGTCGTACCTCGAACGTTCGAGGATGGAGTACACGGTAGAGGCGTGATATGTGTATTACCAGACGAATCAACGATGACATTATAGAGATAGTAGTCCTGCAATGCAACTGGTTTATTCTTTTCTCGTAAGCCTCTACCAAGAGGAACTTCAGTGACTTGCTCAGTAGATGAAACAGATGTCGGAGTTGCAGCAGGCTGAGTATTCGCAGCGGAAGATATATTTGTCTCTGTTTCAATGGGCGAGTATATCTCTGTTTCTGGAGTGGACTCTGTTTCTGCGACAGGGGACAACTCTTTTGTTATTCGGATCAATATGTGGAGCATTAGTATCTCTCCCCCTGTCGTCAGACGCCACAACTAACCAATCATCATCGGTAGGTACCGAATTCGGTTTGAGAGATGGTGTCAAAAGTGGTTCAGCAAATGGAAATAAGTCTTCCCGAAAGATGACATCACGGGAAACTAAGAACTCATTACGTTCGATATCATAAACTTTCCATCCTTTCTTTCCAAATGGATAGCCTAGGAATACACAACGTCTACTTCGCTGGCAAAAATTGTCTTTGTCTCTGGATGCTCGATGAGTGTAGCACGCGTAACCGAACACTTGTAGAATTTTGTAGTTTGGCTTGCTGCCGTAAAGTATCTCATAAGGAGAACGTCCATTTTTTATGGCAGTGGGTGTTCGATTAATCAAGTGAGCTACAGATAAAACTGCCTCACCCCAAAACTTAACAGGAAGACTTTCTTGGAAGAGGAGAGCACAAGAGACATTGAGTATGTGTCTATGCTTCCTTTCGACGCGACCATAAATTCAGTTCTGTTGTCACTCATGATCATACAGACTGGTTTCTTAACCTGTCTATCAGCATATGCGATAAAACTTTTGAGTACGTTCTGGACTTCTGATTTTTCTAAGAGGAGATACGTCCATACAGCCCGTGAAAAGTCATCCACGATAGTTAAGAAATACACTGCGCCACACTATGATGGTATTCTATATGGACCCCAAACGTCAACATGAATGAGAGAAAAAAAACAATTTGTTGCTCTATTCATACTATCATAAAAATCTCAAGAGTTTGCTTGGCTCTAAAACATGTGTCGCAAGGACTAGAGCCAATTGATTTAGATGAAACAAAAGACAAATCCGAAAACACATTAAAAGACGTATGTCCCAAACACCGATGCCACAAAACTTGATCTGAATGTAGAGAAGCTCAATGACTCTTTGCTGAAACAATATCCGTAAAGTAATACACACCATCACGTTCCTCACCTGCTCCAATCAAATTCCTCAAAAAATGGTCTTGTATCACGCAAATAGTGTCAGTAAACGAAGTCAAACAGTTTGTTTGCTTTAAAAGTTTTGCAACAGATATGAGTGTGCAATTAAAGTCTGGAACATATAAGACTTTTTGCTAAACAATAGTAGCAGACAAACGCATGGCACGCATACGAGAAGCTAGTGTTTTGTTTCCGTCAGCAAATGCTACATAACAGGGTGGTATGTCTTCGATATCAGTCAAAAGAGACCTGTCCCAGGTCATATGGTGTGACGCGCTTGTATCTAGAATTACATCACCATCATATATCTTACCGGAGAGTATATCAGAAGCAGATTTACTTGCTGAGTGATTTGCCTTTTCTTGAAGCATTTGACTCAGTGCTCGTAGTTGATCAGGCGTGAAATCCGTGAAGGTGGAAGAGTTCGAGCTGGTTGTGTGAGCGTTGATAGCTTGACCGCGTCCTCGACCTCCAGTACCATGACCTCCAATGCCTCTGGAACTGCTGTTCTGTCCACGACCACCACTGCCACTGTGTTCTGTGTACGAAATAGGGTACCCTACTAGCTGCCAGCAATCACGTTTTTCGTGACCTGTTCGGCCACAGTGAGAACACAACATATGCAACCTCAGGATTGTATTTTCAAACTTGTTCTGAGCATCACCATTGGAAGCGTGTGTTGTTTGATTTTGTATTGCCACAAAACCAACTGCTTCCTACTGTTTCTGATCCCTTGTTCGTGTAGCTGTAATCCGTTGCTCCTCTCGTATCATCTTGTTGTAAATCTCTCCAAGAGATGGTAAAGGATCAAGGCCAATGACGTTGGTGCACATACTTCCAAAACGCGAATCATCCAATCCCATCACAAAATGATGGATTTTCTCTTGTTCTTTTTCTTTGGCTATCGCTGCTACTGCTCCACAAGAGCACACATGAACATGTTGATATACCTTCAATTCTTCCCAAAGTGCAGATAACTTTCCGAAATAGTCTAGCACTGATTGTCCTTCTTGTCGACACGAAGCAAGTTGAGCTTTCAATTGATGAATACGTACAGTATTCCCTACAGAGAACCATTGCTTTTAGTCCTCCCAAAGCTGATGTGCATCGGCTATCTATGTGACGGTCGATCGCACCTTCGTTTCTATGGAGGCTTGTATCCATCCGACCAACATGGAGTTCACCGTTAGCCAATTCTCCAAGTCATCACTGTCTTCGTTTGGCTTCTTCAAAGTACCTTTGATAAAGCCTAATTTTCTCTTGGCCTGAAGTGCGTTTAGCATCTCCGAAGACCACTCAATGTAATTTTCTCCATTCAGAAGAACAGATGTAATCACAGCCTGACGCTCTCCTCCTTGGATTCAATGTTGTCTATAAAATACCAACGGTCTACACAATGATTCTTTGGTTACTCTCATTTATTGTACATATAGTCGCTTCTCCTCCATGTAGAAAACATTTTATGGAGGGATAGAAAATCCGAGAGGAATTTATTGCCTTTGTAAACTTGAATCCTGCAATGTCACGCAACAGAAATTGTTACAAGGTTTGATGAACTGTAGCACATGCATTGCTGCAACTCCTTGAGGAATCTACATAAGCAGCTCGGATAAGATGAACAATGGCTTCGGTTTGGTTCATCTTTGGAAAAAATGATCAACTGCGTACAAATGTTGAAGAGACAAAGGATGTGCATATAGATTCCATTGTACATCAATCTATTTTACGTAATAGAGAACAATAAGCAATTGACATTATAAAGATAATAAGTATTATTTAAGCTTATTGAGATAATTATAGATAAGACTAAAGATAATGGCGTACATCATATTTGTTTTTATGTAGTCATATTTGTTTGAACCATGTTCTGTCAGATATGGTAATAGAGACACAAAACTCGTCAGTGGGTTAACACAAAGGAGTTTACTATATCGGGAAAACCTTTGTCATTTACAAATAAGGAAAAGAACAGCGGATGTGAACCGGTGCTCGAAGAGCTGGCCGGGAAATACAAGTAGGTAGAATGCAAGATAGATGAAACCCTAATTCTAACCGCCAAGTATGTATGTGTGTGTCTGGATCCCCCTTTTCATTGCCTCTTCTTCTCTTTATATAGATGTTTGTTTCCTTGTTGCCCTAGGTCGGTTCATCCTAATCGGCCTTATCTTTTAAAGTCCGGCTAATCAGAACGTTGAGAAAACCCTCTGAGGCAAGAGCCCTTTGTCGCCTCTGGTAGGTCGGCTAAAAGTGATCCTTCTTCAGCTAAAAGCATTCTTCATCCAAGCTGATGCGCCTGCCTTGGGTCCCGTAAGCCAAGCCGATGCTCAAAGACTGACGGGCGGTGCCTACTATTTGTTGGGCCCTATGAAGGGATGTAATCAATCTCCTACAGTAAGCCACCCCCATTTTCACTAGTGAGCGGCATAGCCAATATCAGTGAATTTGTGGATTGGGTTCATAGGATAGTTGGTCTGGTGGTTTGACGTACTAGTTGGTTGTTTTTGCTAGTAATCATGTTGTGGATTTCGTCGTCCAATTTTTTGGTCATTTTTACCGCTTGTCGTCTTTTGGGGCAGGGCTATTATTTAATTTTTAGTTTGCCTTGATTCGAACCGAGGCGGACGGTTGAAGTCGAACCGGTTCCTGGTTTGCATTGGTTTAGAAAGAGAAGCGGAACCGTCGCGAGGGGTGGCGAGCACTTTTGAGCGACTTTGAGGCCTATTTAGGCCTTTTAGACCTAATGATGGCGCCTCTTGGAAACGCACTTCTCCTTTCCTTTTAAATAGTCGAAGAGAGGTTATACCGAGAGGAGAAAGGAAAGATGGTTGCTACCGCGTTGAAGCCCGTTAAGGAGGTATCGGTCGATGGTAACTCTCTCAACGAATTCAACTATATTCATCGAGAGGCGATGATGGACACTGTGAACATGGATCTGTCACAGAGGCTTTTAGTCGCCGATATGGCGCGACTAGTTAGGAGTCAAGACGATGGTCATGCTGCCCCTGATGCTCATGACTTCCTATCAACTTGTTATTATTCAGGCGGAATCTTTGACGAATTCCCGGATGTGGCTCCCGAGTTACTGGGTTCGTCAAACGTGGAGGAAAAATCGTGGAAGAACGCAGGAGAGACCGTATCTACTCCAGGCACCATAGAGAAGTTGCTGAAGGAGTGAAAAACTGTGGGTGTGACCTTCCTCATTCCAACGTACACTCATAGGCCTTGGTCCCCACCTGTAAGGTACCAATGCGTCTATGAGTCGTACTTTCAGAAGGATACCAAAATTTGGTTTCTTATACCCCGCCTAATCACATCATATGTCTTTCGTTGGGATGTAGCCATCAACCAGTTTTTGAATGGGACTTTCCGTATCGCGGTTGCACTGATGGTGATGGAGGCGGAAACTGACATATCCCTGAGTGTGCAGACTTTTGAGGAGTTATGCTTTATAAAACAGATGCCGGATGGGTTGTACTCGATAAAGATGCGGCCGAACTACAACATAATCACTGGATATCCGACGACTGATTAGCAATGCTATTACTTCTTTATCAAGTCCGACGAGCCCGACGAGTCGGACTCGTCCACATTTATAAAACCACCAAACAACGATTTCCGAGTCCTTCGGAATTATTGTATCGATACATCACCGTTTTTAACTGAATATCCATTGTCTCGGCATTAACCTTTATTTTATTTTTGTCGTGCAGTTAACCATCCAAATAGATCGATAATCTAGAGGGCTTCTCCGATAACGCTCGGGCTTTAGCAGAACTCAGACATCAACATTGGCCCGACATAAGCGAGGAGAGAGTTTGTCGAGCCTTGAAACGCATCGCTACACGTTAGTCTGCTTTATTACTTTTTTCCCTCCCCCCTTTTTGATCATCAGATTTGATCATGTTTTTCTTTTTGTCGGTTTATGCAGGTCATTGGGCTTCCGACTTACCCTCCCAATTTTTTTCCGGGAGAAGACGCTTATCACTTTTCTCAAGAGAAAAGCAGCAGCGAGTGAGTAGAGAAAAAAATATGAAAGTTTTTCCGTATCTCAGCGCAGTGGTTGAAGGCTAGTTGGGGTCTTCTGGCGTCGATCTGATGGCAATGATCGATGGAATGGGTCTTGAGGGACTGAAGCACATGGACCCTCAATTGGAGATGGCTCCTACCATCGTTGATTCGAGAGTCGAGTAAGTGAGTCTCAATGTGGAGGCTCCCAAGCTGATAAAAATCTCCCAAAGGATACACTCTGAAATTGGTAAGGGATAAGCCTTGCACCGAATGAGCCAGAAAGCAACAGACGATCAAGGGACATGGATCGAAAGGTCACACAGAAGTTGCGTATGGCTTCTGATTTACCCTATAACAATCTCCCTTGGATATGACGCACCAAGTTTGATTGAGTTAGATTGAAGAATATTACACACCAACAATCAGAAAAGTCTTGACCAATGGATATTACTCACCATGATCGAACACATGTTTGAGAATCACTCTCAAGATTTCCAAAAATATAACTTACAACTTATTTTATTTCATTGAGATTACAACTTATTTATATGGAAAAAAGCTTGCAAACAAAGCTAGATATTAATTGTCTAGCAAATCACAAAACCATGCATGAAGGAGAGAGAATGTTCTTGAAATAAGCATTCTTTGCATGCAAGAGAGAGAAGCTATCCATGCAATTTAATTTATGATTTTCGTCACTTTTCTTGGGCAGCAAAGAAACCACTTGATTTTGATTGGTTCAACAGCAATCGGGGTAGGTTGTGGTTCCTCACCGGAGGTTGAATCTTCGAGAGTCATCTTGATTTTGCCCCACGGTGGGTGCCAACTGTTTGAACCGAGTTTGATCGGATCTGGTAATAGAGAGACAAAACTCGTCGGTGGGTTAACAAAAAAGCATTTACTAGATCGGGAAAACGTTTGTCAGTTTACAAATAAGGAAAAGAACAGCGGATGTGAACCGGTGCTCGAAGCGCTGGCCGGGAAAGTACAAGTCTGTAGAATGCAAAATAAATGAAACCCTAATTCTAGCCGCCAAGTATGTATGCGTGTGTTTGGATCCCCCTTTTTGTTGCCACTTGTTCTCCTTATATAGACGTTTGTTTCCTTGTTTCCCTAGGCCGGTTCATCCTAATGGGCCTTATCTTGCAAAGGCCGCTTATCAAACCAACGAGAAAAGCCTCTGAGGCAAGACCCCTTTGTCACCTCTGGTTCGGTCGGCTAAAACTGATCCTTCTTCGGCTCAAAGCAGTCTTCAGCCGAGCTGATGAGCTTGCCTTTGGGTCATGTAAGGCGAGCCGATGCTCAAAGACTGACAGGCTGGGCCTACTATCTTTTGGGCCTTATGGAGGGATGTAGTCCATCTCCTACAATATTTCGTATCTACTTAGCTTATCTCCTTGTATATATATTGTCCAATGCTAATCAATACAAAACACAGTTTTCTAAATCTTATATGGTACTAGAGTATTACTATCTCTAACCTATTCAATTTTTTCGCTTCCACATTCAAATCTCTATCTATACATGTTATTGATCATTAAAAATTATGGATATTACTGCTTCTTCTAAGTCTACTAGTTTAGCGTCTACTACTTATACTATTTTGGAGAGTAATTCATCAGGTGTTGTATGAGATTCTTTTGAACTGTGTGTTTTCATCGAGAAATGATGCTTGAGAGATTTCCATAGCTGGTATGGGTCATGAAAATGACTCACCATTTAAATTTCTGGAGGATCAAGGGAAGGGTGTATCGAACTGACGATCAATGTGTTTTCTTATGTTCAACGAGATAAGTCATAATTCGCAGATGGTTTAGGGAGAGGCCATCAATGAATTCGATCTTCTGTTTGATTGAAGGGATTTCTAGAACCATGTATCCCATTTAGAATAAATTTCTCAATAAAGATTCACAAGTATGATTAACACACCCATATTTAAATCGATGAAGGGTATATGGAGAAACTGTTATACAATACTATGCCCGTCTCTCTAAACTATGGGAAGAATTACAAAACTTCCAAGCTTGTACATGCACTGCTGCTACAAGCCAAAGTCCACAAAACATTTTTCGGTCTTGCGAATCTCGGTTTTGCTCCATTCGTTCCCAAATTATTGACAAAGAACCTTTACCATATCTCAAACATACTATTCATGAGTCATACGAGTTGAAAATATTCTTCACACCATGTCACTAAATAAAGATATTGATATTGTCGGCTTCTTTGCTAAAACAGAGTCTCCAATGTTTACCACTACACATGCTGCTTCTCTCTCTGTCACTGCTAATACTACACCTCGAAGTCGTGATCCAAACCGTTTTTATTAAATCTTATAAAGCTACCTTATTTAAGCAAGTAATCTAACCTTAAACCCTAAACTTTAAATTTAATCATTCAGCTAAACTAAGACAGACACATCGATGGCTTGTCGGTTCTTCCTTCAAGGTGTGCGAGGATGTTCTTTCCATCAAGCGTGTACGAGTTGGAGGTTCTCGTCAGCGTGTGCGGATCTCTGTTTCTGGTTTGGCGCATGGAGTTATATGTGCCTAGGTGTCGGATGTTTTGTTATCCTCTGTGTCCTTCTTCTGCTCCGACTTTCGTCTTTGTCTCTTGGTGAGATCCTACCAGATTTGTGCAGTTTGGTTTGTGTCTTCTCGACGTGTTCTTCATTGTTTTCATTTCCACCGCAGCTGCTATCAGAGTTGTAAATGAAGCTTATCTAATCCTTAGAGGTAGCGAGTGGGAGATTTAGGGGCTTTGTTGGTCATCGGAGTTCCCTTCCTCCTTTTCGTGGTGGCTCGCTTTGGTTTTGCCCTTCCCAGTGTCGTTTCATGGTTGCTTGGTCAGATTTTACAGATTGAATCCATTTCATTTTGTGCAGGTACCTGAGGTTTCAATCGACGAGGAAAAAATCATCTCAGCCCATATCTTGGTATCGCTCGAAAAGAGTTAGCTTCTTCTATCGGGTGGGAGTTCATCATGTATGGCTCCTCTACTCTCTCTTCCATTCGTTTCGGAGCTTCAAAGAGTACATCAATTCGACTATGAAGGAGAATGGGATGTGATTCAAAATCTCCTTACCCGAATTAACCAAATTGAGTAAGGAAAGATTAGTAGGATCCGGAATTGTGCCCGCAATTTGTCAGTGTAGTCTCAGTTTCATAGCTGCTTGATGATGGTTGTAATGATTTTATTCAAATTCATGGATGAAATTGTTGTGACATATGTACTCTTTTGGGATTAATGATATATATACTTCCTGTATAAGAAAAAAGATAATGTGTTTAAAAGAAAAAGGCTAATTAGAAAGATCATAAAATCACAGCTAGACATTCGATGGACATATTTGGTTCTAATTAAAATTTCTATATTTACGTCATTAATATATTGGGACCTACTTGGAGAATTTTTTTTTTGATAACTCTCTACGTGGAGAATATAATCACAGTTTTTATGAATACGATCATTGCTAATGGTGTTACATTGTAGCAAATTCAAGAGATTTTATCATAATGTGAAGTATTAGTTCGACATGGCATTGGATGGTGGAGGATTCACCATTAGCGCTTCACTTTCTCAAGGCTCTAAGTAAAGTTTTAGATTGTTGTTTGATGAGATATTTGCATATGTATAGAGGTGATTTCAGGATCTTCCTTTGCTTAGTTGATTTTGGTGTTATCTTATATTCATGAGTTAAGGTAACACCAAAATCAGCTAAGCAAATCTTGGAATCACCTCTATACATATGTGAATACCTCATCAAATAAGAATCTACAACGTAGATTCTTTAGCAAGTGATATACAAAGGCAACTAAAAATCACCACAAAAAAACATTGTTAGAATTTTAAGAGAGCTCTGATATAGACTTTCACAAGATCTTAAGACATTAAGAGAAACCACTTTTGAAGTAACCAAAAATCAGAAGTAAGATATTATGATCAAAGCATGAATATGATCTTACGACCGTAAGAGAAACCACCTTCGAATCAAAGTATGTTAATCCACAATAAGACAATAAGATCTTACGACATGAAACACTAGAGGAAGTCTATCATCCTTACATGTGGAGCTTTCTTGTGGGTGATGGAATTAATGCATGAAAAATCTCCAAAAATTCCATGCAACCTTTGCGGAAAATTGTTCTCAGTTGATCATGATGGTTTCATAACAAGAAGAATAGCCTACTTTTGCAACTTACCTTGAAGAAATAAAAAAAAAATTGAAGAAAAGCTTCAAAACTTTCGAGATTAAGCACAAGCTCGTACAATTTTGCACGCCATACTTGAAATCAACCTTATTATTTTTTTCCATATGGATACATAGTCCATTTTTTGTTGCAATTTTGGTTAGTTGAATCTCAATTCAATATGTTTATGTTGATGACAGGAAAAAAAAATCTTACAACAATAAGACTATGGCTAAATTGTTTTTCTTACTATGGCTTAAATTTATTATACTTACGTGACAATTAAGAAGGCAATTGTACTTTTACATGTTCATCATTAAGCTTTAAGATTGTGGGACAATACTCTGTGGAGTTGGTGATCATCAAATGTCTCGGTTGATTAAACCAGAGACTTTATTTTTTGGTGTGTGTTTTAATGATTCATGAGCCTAAAAGTATGTTCGATTGTTTAAAATGTTGATATTCACATTATATATATGATTTAGACCTATTTTGGCCCTAATTAATTATGTATAGTTTGCTAATGACCTCCATTTTCCACCAACTTGAAAACTGATTAAACTTTTCGGTTTAATTTGGAGCTGTGCATTTGATGTGGGATAAGTTTAATCCTTAAGTTGTTGTAGTACTTAAGGTGTCAATCCAAACTCTAGTGATTCTAAGCACTAAGAATACAGATCATTTGGCTTAATCTAAGTGCAATCAAATGAGGTTTGTTGTAGCAGGAAACAATGCGAAATGATCAAGTTTTAACACAAATTAAACAAAGAAGAACCAATGGGTACTTACGTAATTGATTTCAGGGTGGTAGTTCTAAATCAAGGTGTCTAACTTCAAACAAACATATCTTTCTATAGGCCTAGAACTCATTCAATATAGGTTAATCCACTTTCGATGGTAGAAACCCTTATGCAATTATGAACTAAACATCAACTTCCGTTCGTTTTGTTCACTCAAACATACATTAAGTTTTAGTCTACTAGCCACCTAGCAATCTAAACATCAACTTCCGTTCGTTTTGTTTACTAGAGCATTACTAAGTTATTTCAAGCATTATGCAAACACTTTCGATGCTCTACAAACACTTAGGATCTAGATTAAAATGGCCAAAATCAATCTAGCATTAAGAACACTTAGTAAGCATAGAAATTTAAGTACTTTACCATTAGAACATCTTAACTCTTTTCTAACCACCCATTAATCTACCTAACCCATTGATCCTATGGATGACTACTCACAAATCATTTTGTTTACACTTAATCCCATGATGGATAGAAGCATAATCAAGATGATATAATATATGAAAACAAGAATCAGAATGTAGATGAAGAGAATAGCTAAAGAAAACAAGACTTTATAACATAAACTTCAAGAACACTTAAGAACAATTGTTTTCAAACAAGAACTTAAAATAGAATGCAAAACAAGACTTAAAATGAAAGTGATAGACTCTATTAGACAGAAGAAGACTCAGAAGGAGATGGTGTCTTTTGCCATGGGGTTTGGGGTTCTATTTATAGGTGAAGAACAACCCATCCCCCATGTTACAAAGTTAAGATCTAGATCTAAAATAAAACACACTCATTGATGTTTCTTCCACTTTATCCCATTTGCACACACCTTTTGACCCTTCACAAGGCAAATGTAAACTTGGCTCTTCAGAAAAGGTAGAGAAAGTTAGGCCACTTGATCCACCAAACTCGTCCAGCACATGAAAAAGTGACACAGGCTGTCTGGATCGATCGATCTGTTTTTGCCCGAAACCAGATCGATCGATCCGTGTGTACTTCTTCGAGCACACGTTATATTCAAAGTCCCGATCGATCGATCCATTTTTTTGGTATAAATGGATCGATCGATCCATGTCCAAATCGATCGATCTGGAATTCAGATCGATCGATCACTTTTCCCATTTGCCCTCGGCTTTCTTGGATCGATCGATCCAGTTTTCCATCAAAAACGGATCGATCGATCCATGTCTCTTTTTGCTCCTTTTGTGTTCTAATCATCTCCAAAACTCCAAATAGCTCATCCAACACCTACAAGATGCAAATGAACATGTAATAGACTCTAAATACAAATAAATATAAGATTAATGCATGAATATATATGAAAATACAAAGCTAAAACTATGCAAAATCACAACACATCAACTCCCCCACACTAGTCCTTTACTTGTCCTCAAGTAATTTAATTAAGATCAAAGGGAGAGATAATGAAAATGGGAGCTAAGAACTAAGGTATACATTTCCTGAACTCATAGCTTTACACAAGTTTACGGATCCTCAATCGACATTACTTCACAACCAACTCTCACATTCAATTAAGCATAAGCTAACAAGGTGAATTCTTGCAAATGGAAACTTGATCTCGATCATTTGGCTTGGTAAGTGAAATGGTTTAATGAGTATGTAAGAGGGGTTCAAACACATTTCTTTCTAGTGGCTTACACTCAAAAGTAGGAGCATGATCATTATGCAAAATCAATCTAAGAAAAGAGACAACTTATGCATACATTGATTGTTCTTATTCTTCCCTTTTTCCTAGATGATCTTCAACTCTACCCTTTTTTCTTGGTGTTAATTTTCGAAATTAATTCATCCCAAAGACGCTAAGATCACTCTCTTTACTCATCCAGTGAACTCTTTCTTATCTTTTTCTTTTGAACCAACTAGAGACTGATTTCTTTTTCTTTTGTTCATTCTTTTCTTTTCACTCCTTTGGTTCATCTCTTTCACTTATCATACCCTTTTATACCCAAGATAGATTTTTGTAAAACAATACCAGACTTCCCAACCTAATTGCTAGCTCTCAAGAGGTTTTATAGCTAGCCCAACATAAGAACAACCAATGTCGCCTCTAATACTCTCAAGTTGTTGCACATGACAAGCTATCAAAAGAGACCTCACTCAACAAATATGATTAGGCTTCAAAGAATGGTAAGGGTTTTAAGGGTAAGGAGGTGCCATTTGGGTTGTCTAAGAATGGTAGAAGGATAAAATCAAACCCAAATGTTTATGATCCATGATCAAGTATACAAGTACCCATAAGCAAGAAGGGTTAAGTTCATTTAGCTTTAAGTTCATTTGGAGTTGGTTTCAAGAAGAATGTCAAATCTCACACAAAAACAAGTTTCAAGAAGAGTTTCAAGGTTTGTATTCCTCGTAAGGTAAGCTCCCAATGCATGAATGCAATCCCAATGCTTGCTTTTCTCTTTCTTTTCTCTGTCTTCCCAACTCTCTTTCTAAGGCTTTGATGTTGTCTACTCTTGGTGCAAGATTAGTTGTTCCTTTGCTTCTTAAGTTCATGCACCTGTCATCCAAAGAGAGATGAAGATAGAGAATTAGTAACTTAAAAATGAAAAATAAGACTTAGTCTCAAGTAATGACCAAATCCTAATGTCAAAATCAAAACTAGAGTATGGCAACGGCGCCAAAACTTGATGTGGGATAAGTTTAATCCTTAAGTTGTTGTAGTACTTAAGGTGTCAATCCAAACTCTAGTGATTCTAAGCACTAAGAATACAGATCATTTGGCTTAATCTAAGTGCAATCAAATGAGGTTTGTTGTAGCAGGAAACAATGCGAAATGATCAAGTTTTAACACAAATTAAACAAAGAAGAACCAATGGGTACTTAGGTAATTGATTTCAGGGTGGTAGTTCTAAATCAAGGTGTCTAACTTCAAACAAACATATCTTTCTATAGGCCTAGAACTCATTCAATATAGGTTAATCCACTTTCGATGGTAGAAACCCTTATGCAATTATGAACTAAACATCAACTTCCGTTCGTTTTGTTCACTCAAACATACATTAAGATTTAGTCTACTAGCCACCTAGCAATCTAAACATCAACTTCCGTTCGTTTTGTTTACTAGAGCATTACTAAGTTATTTCAAGCATTATGCAAACACTTTCGATGCTCTACAAACACTTAGGATCTAGATTAAAATGGCCAAAATCAATCTAGCATTAAGAACACTTAGTAAGCATAGAAATTTAAGTACTTTACCATTAGAACATCTTAACTCTTTTCTAACCACCCATTAATCTACCTAACCCATTGATCCTATGGATGACTACTCACAAATCATTTTGTTTACACTTAATCCCATGATGGATAGAAGCATAATCAAGATGATATAATATATGAAAACAAGAATCAGAATGTAGATGAAGAGAATAGCTAAAGAAAACAAGACTTTATAACATAAACTTCAAGAACACTTAAGAACAATTGTTTTCAAACAAGAACTTAAAATAGAATGCAAAACAAGACTTAAAATGAAAGTGATAGACTCTATTAGACAGAAGAAGACTCAGAAGGAGATGGTGTCTTTTGCCATGGGGTTTGGGGTTCTATTTATAGGTGAAGAACAACCCATCCCCCATGTTACAAAGTTAAGATCTAGATCTAAAATAAAACACACTCATTGATGTTTCTTCCACTTTATCCCATTTGCACACACCTTTTGACCCTTCACAAGGCAAATGTAAACTTGGCTCTTCAGAAAAGGTAGAGAAAGTTAGGCCACTTGATCCACCAAACTCGTCCAGCACATGAAAAAGTGACACAGGCTGTCTGGATCGATCGATCTGTTTTTGCCCGAAACCAGATCGATCGATCCGTGTGTATTTCTTCGAGCACACGTTATATTCAAAGTCCCGATCGATCGATCCATTTTTTTGGTATAAATGGATCGATCGATCCATGTCCAAATCGATCGATCTGGAATTCAGATCGATCGATCACTTTTCCCATTTGCCCTCGGCTTTCTTGGATCGATCGATCCAGTTTTCCATCAAAAACGGATCGATCGATCCATGTCTCTTTTTGCTCCTTTTGTGTTCTAATCATCTCCAAAACTCCAAATAGCTCATCCAACACCTACAAGATGCAAATGAACATGTAATAGACTCTAAATACAAATAAATATAAGATTAATGCATGAATATATATGAAAATACAAAGCTAAAACTATGCAAAATCACAACACATCAGCATTTTAAGGGAATCAAGCGTTACGAATCTAGTAGATCAAGCGGATCAAGTGAAACTAAAGTTTTGAATGTGAAGCATATAATTAATGAATGTCACCACAAGTGGATCATATCCACCATTTTTTCTTCATTCATACAATTTTGTAATTTAAAAGGAATGTTGATGAACCACAACTAGTCTAAATATTTTTCTCTTTTTCCTAAAGAGGTGGAGGAACCAATCTACATATAACACATGATAAAATGAGAGTTTCATCCATTTTCTAGATTCTAAACCATTTTTATTTTTAAAGTTATAACTTTTCATATTCTTATCATAAAATTTTATATAACATTTCTAAGCATACTAATTATACTTTTTATTAGTAAAATTCATTTCATTTAAACACAACATCCAATTTTAATATTTACAGCATACTTTTCATATATATTTGCCAATTTAATATCATGGTATATCTTTAGTAATATGTCACATTTAAATTTAGTTTATTTATATAGTAAACTTGTGTTTCTCCCACTTACTCATTATATTACAATTTAAATACATGAAATGTTTTACTTACATTTTATCAAAATCTAAAAACAGCCTTTAAAATTATATATATTGTTTAAATAAATATTTAAATTATTTTATATATTGATGCATTGAATAAAAAACATGTATCTTTTGAGCATTTTAAAAATCAATCTGAAAACCTTTCCTAAAAAGAAATATTTTGCAATTAGTTATGTAAATATATTTTATTTATTTATAAAATATCTTTAATGAATCAAAAAAAACTTTTAAAGTAATTAAGAATGTATATGTGTAAATTATTTTCCTACTGTAGTTTGTATAAAATTTATGTTTATGGCATTATAATATTTTTAATAAAAACTTTTAATTACAAAAATCGTAATACAAATTTTCAATTTGTACAATTTTTTGGATTAACTTTTATCCACTTTCACTATTCAAACACATGTTTTGAACCACTTGATCCACACTGGTACAGTTTTATATGCTTGATTCACTCAACACTTGATCCATTTTCTCCATTCGGAGCCTAAGGCTCAAACGGATCGAATGTAAGGCGAGTTGATTGAGTGGTTTAAAAGATTTACATTCTTACAGATATTTTTTAAATTATATACTATATTCAATATATTCATATTTAAATGTTAAATATTTATTTAATATTATCAACTTAATGAATTAATTTTAGGATATTTAACTTTAAAGCTCAAAATAATTAATGTATATGCTTAAACTAATTTTATACTATATATTAAATATATATATATATTGCATTTATAAGTTAACTTCAAATAATTAATTTTAGTTATGAAAATAAATAGTAATATACAGTTTTATATAAATTATTTTAAATTTGTACAATATTTTGGACCATTTTGTATCCGTTTTCACCCTTCAGACATATGTTTTAGATTGTTAGATCATCTTGATCCATTATTGTTTCGCTCAATCCTCTTTTTTCTATTCAGAGTCTAAATGTGAAGTAAGATGCAGTCGTACTTAATTGTATGAACCATTTTTTACATACTTCTCACTCATAGACCTAGTTTCCCAATTCAACAATTTCATGTTTTTTACCAGTTTTCGATGATTGTTTTATACCTTTAATCTGATTATACTAGATTCTCAGCAAAACATTTGAATTTATACTTGAAAATTAAGAAAAACGAGTTTTTTGTTGAACGTTTTTTAAAACCGTGAATCATGATCTAAATTATACGGTTGCATTTCGTAATGGCTCGCTCTATGCGGCCAAAACGTGGAGAGCATACTTCTACCGTATAAGGCCACCGCGGAAGTCAAATTCGCCAAGGCCACCTACCGTGAAGCGGTTACTCCGACGATTACTCGGCTCGACACCCAAGATTTTGAACAGGATTCTATAAGTATACATAGTTATGTTTCAAAGAGGTTATCATCAAATAAATAAATATTTAATAGGTAAATCTTACATATGCGAAGTTTATAGATTAAATTTTTGTAGAGCTTTTAATATCTAAATACTTTAATTAGAATACATTTTATATTATTTAAAGAAAAAATAAACTATAAATCAGTAGAACACTTGGAACAATTCAAAGTTGCTAAGCAGCTAATGTATTAGTTGTTCATGATTTTTGTTCATATATTTGTACTGCATGCACTCAGTATAATACATTATATTATTTAAAAAGAGTGGATCATTCCATAACTGAAATAAAATGGTGTATGGCTACTAAAATGTAGTTCACGCATAAGTGTTTCACCCGTCTTTTTCATGTCTTCCATTCAAACACTTGAACTACAAATATATATATATATTTTTCATTTCGTATATGTTCTATGGGTTTGATTCTTATAAAATAATCATTCAAGATCTAAACGATTAACTATTTCAAGTGGAATGGACTTGGATTAGACATTTAAGATGGACTAGATAGTGATTAAACATCTCTGACACTCCTTTTGAAAAGAAAAAAAAAAGAGAAATTGTGTAGAGTAACTAGAAATAAAACATAATTAAATATCTAAATGAAAAACAAACAACTTTTTTTTATTATTATTACAATATATACTACAATATCCTTATTTACCGGTTATTGGGTGTATAAACTCATTCTTCAATTACCTACCATCACCATCGCTTCTTCCAATCCACCATCACTTTCGACAATAATAATTTTGATTATGTGGGCTTTGATTACCATATCCATCATCATAAAAAAAATCAATTATTAACCAAATCCGTAATCTTCTTTTTCATGTTTATTATCACATCCTTCATAATAATCACCACTTCCTTTAGTATAAATCACCACCTCTTCAACCATCGTCTCTTCCGCCGTAACCACCACCACATTCTTCGTAATCACCATCATCTTTTCATAACCACATCCATCAGCCGACACCATCATTGTAGCGCCTCCAGCATGAGAATCATCACCAAATCTGCAACCTCCACTATATCTTTTGTATCCAACACCACAAATTTCTTTGTAATCACCATTATATCCTAGTGGCTTTACTGCGTAGTATATTTAAATCATTTTATAACTTTATTAAAATGTACTATACTATTTAGCATGTTCTATTATATTTATATTTTTATTTGTATGCTCTCATAAGATGAAGAAATTATAATCGCATGCTTATAATGTTATTTTTATATTGTTTAATATTTTGTAATATACATATGATAATTGAAACAATTGTAGATTCGAGCATGTGAACATAATCTACATTTCTAGTAGTCTTCCATATGATAATTGTATTATACGTACTATTTCATTTAGCATGTTTCATACCATTCAGTTTTTTCCATACCAATTTGTAATCTATGTCACAAAAACCATAATTTTCTCGCTATCTATGATCACCATTTCTTCTTTAGCCATCACCGTCGTAGTCATTATTATCATGGCCACCACGAACATCACCAGATGTGTAACCTTTGTTACATATTCCAAATCTACTGCCGCTTTCTCCGTAACCACCACAAACTATACGACATTCACCTTCACTGCTATTGTGGAAGCCACCACTACCACACTTTCTTTTACTACTGTCTCAGAACTTCATTATTTTTGTATCTTATTGATATGTCATCTATATGCAATATTTGTCTACTGTCAATCGATTAAAAAAAGAGGATAAAATAGAAAGAAAAAGGCAAAATGCTATCATAACTAAATATATCATTATAGGTACTATATTCTTACATGTTATTGAGATCTTGGTTATTTGACGAAATAACCTTTGAAAATATTATTTTATCGTTCTTGTGGCTGAGTCTTCATATTATTTTTCCATAAATCCAACTGAGGTTTCTTTCAATATTGGAATCTCTAAACCTTTTACCGTATTGATTCTTATGCCAAACTTGTGATCGTTGATTCATCCACGCTTTTATAGGTTTAAAACATAATATCTTCAAGTTCACACTGAATTCTCTCCCTTTTTTAGAGAAAAAAAAGTTTTGTTGATCTAGTATTTAGTTGTTGTTTTATGATGTATTCTCTTAAATTAATTTAAATTAACTAGGTAATTAGCACTAGGGGAAAATCTAGAAAAAAGTTAGATCAGTGTTCTAGAACATGTTGATTTTTTTTATGAAGCACATTAACTTTTAACGCATATCCGTAATTGTGCATATGTCTAAACAGACCCTACCCGAATATATAATTTACATAAGATATGAAAATAGAGTAATATAATATAGTTTTAAATAAACATAAAATATAGTTTAAATATAATTTTATGTATAAACATATATATAGTTTTAAATTATAAAAACTTAAAAACATATGTGTTTAACGCTAGATAATTATGCTATTAAACACTACAGACGATTCTATAACCAATATATTCTATTTTCCTTATGAAAATTCACATCTAATAGCATCACCCTAAGTTTCCCTATGGTATCTACGCTTGACGGTACTCGTTGCACCTAAAGATATTTTGTAAGCATTTTTCCAATTAATTTGTATAATTTGCATTCTCTGAGATTCGAAACTCAGACTTCATCACGTAAACATAATAATGAATACTTAACGAACGATTTAGATTAAAGGGACTTGCACATTAAAACATGTTTAAATATATAAAAATGATAATTTATAAATTTTAAATTATTTTATACACAATTAAACTAATAGCTATAACCATATAAGTAAAAAATATTAAGCGTCAATTAATATAAATAATAATCAATCTTTTTGAATTTTGAATATCAATGTTTGTATATCTAAATTCACGTAGAACATTGTATAACATGAAAATAGTATGGTTGACTACCATATATCACTTAAACGCTATTAAGCGGGTAATGAGATTGTATTATAAAACACTTCACTAGATAAACATATACCAATTGTTTATTTGTACTTTCATATTTTCTAAGGTAAAGTTACATAAATTAATTAGACAATTATGAAGATTCATTTTAGTGCACACAATATTTTTTTCTTTGATGCTCCCACTATAATAAACTTCTATATTAGCAGCTTATAACATACCATACTCTATTACTTAGGACATGTCTATTGAGGATTTTTCAAGTTGAATGTTTTAAAGTGAATATAAATTATATTAATATTTAACTAGAAAAAACTTAAAAATTTTGTAGCTTTATTTCAAAAATTATTATTGAAAATTTGAAAACAGTTTCCAGTTTAAAATTTTTAATTATCTATTAATATAATTTTTTAATTTTTTTTATAACTCAAAGATATCCAGCGGGTCGAGGCACAACAGACTAATCCCTTTGGGGCTTTTTCATCGGCGCTAGATAGAACTGATTGCTTGCAATAAGAATTAGAGATTCATATCGCCTGACCACCCATGTTTAATGTCATGGGGTTGCTTTTAACCTGGGTCGTTTAGCTAACCGGAATTCGCCTACAACTAAATTACCCATATGTGGTTAATTTGTGAAAATCTTATGAAGCTAGATAATAATGATATTGCATATATATCATGAAGATTGAGGAAATGATAATATATTTATTCGATGTACAATTAGTTGAGCAAAATAATTTATATAAAAATTTATTGATTATTCGAAGACTAAATATAAAATCAGATATCTAAAATTACATTGAAAATACAAAATGACAATATTTTGAAGAAAAAAAATCTTAAAACTGCAATATTTGTGAAATATAGAGAATAGTTATTTTCTAACGAAAGTTATCTAGGATGCCAATAAATATATGTTTTAGACAAAGACATCATATCACCATCCGAGTTAACTTCGGACATTTATCTTTAACGTTGATCGTCACTATTAAAAACATATATTATGTATTGTTCAGATTGGTGGTTACGACTTGCGTGTCTAAATGTAATTTTATGAAATGTTATATGAAATCAGAAGCATGTACGTGGAAACAGGATTGAAAACGCAGAAGTAAGATTTTTTTTAAAAAAATAAGAAAAATAGGAACCAAAAACATATATGTTTCCAACAGTTTTTTGGTTCCTAATTTAAAAAAAAATCTTATTTCTGCCTTTTCAATTATGCTTCCACGTGTATATATATATATATATATATTAAAATATATGAATAATTTTATAAATTTTATGACTAAAAATATAGGCAAGATTTTGAATTAAAATTATTGTGCACAAAGATAACTTATAGTATTAGTTAATATATGCATATTTTTATTCTCTCTATTTTCGTAATCTTGAACTTTAGATTTATATAAAACAGATAATTTTATATTTCTTATTTAGTTATGATTTTGGATTTTTAAAACGAAATCAAGATTCTTTTTTTGTCAACGAAACGATTATATTAAACTAACGGCCCAAAAGGTTTAAATGAGTACAACCGGAGGTAAACTCAACGGCAAACTGGTAAACATAGACTACAACAACGAAATGAGCGATAAACATGTTTAAGGAGTGAACAGACCCGAAAAGATGTTTCACTTGAGATCCAAAAAATATTGTTCTAAAGAACAATTGACGATAGTCGAAAACGACGTTGATGCACCGATACGAGGAAGTTGGAGATCGTATCCGGTGATGGAATGCTGACCGCCAAGAACTTTTGGTGAGAAGATCCAGAACCGTAGGCAACATTGAAGATAAGAAGTCCTAGTTGACTTGATTTGACACTGAAACATACTCTAAAGCCGACAAATCCCACCGTAGAGATTAGGTGAATCTCTAAAATATTGGCTAATATAAATCCCGTGAGGAAGGTGGTGAGGCTAGGTGAGTCTCAAGATTCTAAAGGGGAAAAGTAGCTTCCAAAATGTTTTTAAAGAAATTAATTTGGAAATGTTTTAAAGATTCTGAAAGTTAGGGGTGGGCACGGATCGAATAACACGATAAGTTTCAGTATTTGTGATTTGATTCGGATCTTACGGATATCTGATTTTTCGATTTGCTTTGCTTCGAAGAAATACGGATATCCGGTTTTCCGGATATCCGGATTTTTTTTAAGTATTTGCGAATATTTTCGGATATTTACGGATATTTACGGATATCCCATCTACTTTGTTTAATACAACTAAATTTAAAAAACTATACAAACTTGTTTTAAAAAAAGTATTTTTACATAATATAAAATAAAAAATAATGAAACTATATGTTCCATATATTCTAAAATTAATCAAATTTTCTTAAAAAACACAAAAATTTTAGAAGATTATTAAAATTTTAGATAGTTAATAATTTTATAAGAAAAATTATAAGTAAAATTTAAATAAAATTAATAAAATAATATGTTAAAATAATAATAATATAAAATTATACATATAAAATTCTATATTTATTTGTAAATATACATCTATTTTTATAATGCCGGAGCGGATCGGATATCCGGCTCTAAATTTTTTAGTATTTGTGGTTTGCTTCGTTTCTAACGAATATTAACATTTAGTATTTGCTTTGCTTCGACAACTTAAGGATATCCGGATTTTTCGGTTCGAATCGAAAAGAATAACGAATCAAATCAAATTTAACGGATAAAATGCCCAGCCCTACTGAAAGTTTTCATAAACTTTCAATTCTAATTCCAATTCTGAAGCGAAGAAGTCCGAGCAACCTAAATCTTATATGTGTCTTGGTATCAAGTCACTATCAACTACAGTATATAATAAATTTAATACAAAATATCGCAATAATGTAATTC